>PVIA01013693.1:0-30772 GCA_004024845.1 Tonatia bakeri
CCCCTTCCCCCTTTACTTCCCCTTCCCCCTCCACTTCCCCTTCCCTCCCATTCTCTCCTCTCCTCTCTCATTATCCTCCTTGCCTCTGTCTCCTCCCTCCTATAATATACTTATTGAATATGAGTTAAATGCCAACTGAATTCCATGTTTAAGACTAGAAATGTACATTTCTTATTTTCACAGCAATTTAGATGAACAACAGGAACTCGTTGAAAGGGGTAAGTATGCCTAGTTTTTAACGGATGAATTACGCCCCCCCACACACACATTTGAATCCATTCATTTAAAATAATTCCACATTTTTAATCTAACTTGGACTGCCTCTGTTGATCCTGTGACAAAGCTTAAATGTACTTCTTTAATCAGCAAGGATTAAATCCAAAATGTAAATTTAGTGACAGGAGAGTGAACCTCTGAAAGGCAGATGTGACACTGGCCTTGACTCTTTAATCTGCTTAAAGATGACGAGAAACAGCTGATGAACGTGGACCCCATCCATGCTGACATTCTGCTGGAAACTTATAAGAGAAAGATTGCAGATGAAGGGAGACTCTTTCTGGCTGAGTTCCAGGTGGGTGCCCTTCTTGGCATGCAAGGGGAAATGTTACTCAGTGATCGAGAGAGCTGACTGAAATTTGCCTTTATAATGTGCCACACACAATATCGTGACATCATCAAAGCAGATCTTCGTGGCAGAAACTGACCGACCAGAAGAGAGACCCATAGGACATGGGTCGATATTCCAAAGTAATGCTTCATTGTGTTCATACACGTTACAAGATTGCATCACCAAACCTACTTGCTGATTTTGTCCTGGGATTCTCAGTAATTATCCAACTTTGTGTTTTGTTTTTAGTCCTTGAGTTATTATATATATATAATTAAATGTATTGGGGTGACATTGGTTCATAAGATTACATAGGTTTTGAGGGTACAATTCTATATTACATAATCTGTAGATGGCATTGTGTTCACCACCCAAGGTCAAACCTCCTTCCATCACCAGATATTTGACCTCTTCACCCTTAACTACTACCCACCCCCTTCCCTCTGGTAACTACCGCACTGCTGTCTGTGTCTGTGAGTTTTTGTTTGTTTTTCCTCTTTTATATTTAAATTGCAGTCGATGTACAATCATATATCACTTTCAGGTGTCCGACCCCATGACCAGACAGTTGTAGAACTTACACGGTGATCACCCCAATAAATCTAGTACCCATCTGACACCATAGGCAGTTACTGCGATAGAACGGTGTTTCTGAATGACTTCTGAAGTGGTAGAACAATTCACGCTAAATTTCCAGTCTCTGAGGATTTGTTCTCCAAGTGCGCAATTTATTCGATTTTTTTTTTTTTTAGTGTTTTTTACCTTGTTCCTCCACGTTCGTTTCAGCGGCCACACGCACCTTGTCCGTCAGCATCCAGGAAGCAGGCTACAGCCTGCCCCGCCCCCCACCACAGCTGGGGAGGCTGACGCTGCTCCCCCGGAGCCTGCTGTGACCCAGGGGTCTTTGTGTCTTTCAGAGCATCCCTCGGGTGTTCAGCAAGTTCCCCATCAAGGAGGCTCGGAAGTCCTGTAACCAGAACAAGAACCGCTACGTGGACATCCTTCCCTGTAAGCCTCCCTCGAGAGCGGGGTCTCCACGTAGGCAGGCCGCTGGGTGATTCATGGTCGCACTCACTGGCCTTCCTTTCCCGCGCACAGACGATTACAACCGGGTCGAGCTGTCAGAAATAAACGGAGATGTGGGGTCCAACTACATCAACGCCAGCTACATTGACGTGAGTACGGTGCCAGCTGCGGGGTCACTGCACAACCTCGTCATCCGCATCCCGTCCCTCCTTGTCATGGCAAGATTTTATAAATGCTGCTAGGGACGGTTTGAAGTAAGCCCGTGATGCCACTGCTCCAAACAACAGAATCCCTAATATTTACAAGAAGAGTTACTTGTTATTTGCTGTTGGTGCTGCGTGCAGCATAAGATCTTTCTCTGCAAACAAAGTGACACTAAGAATCAAAATACTCCGGGGGTGGGGCGGGGGCCAGGATGTTAGGCTAGATGGTCTAGGCAGGGATTTCTCACTGGAGCCCACATTGGCTCCACCTGTGTGCACTGTTGTCCAGGTGGGCAGGGGCGGGGCTCTGGGTATCTAGTTTTCCTGTCCTGACTCAAGGGGGAAAGGCCTGAGCTGGGACTTGCACCCCCGCTGCCGGGACCCATCCTGCTGTGCTTCCAGGACACAGCATTGCGGGTCCTGGATGTCCTGCTGACCCACACCGCCCGCTTGCTCGCTCCAGTCAGTCAAAAACAAGCACCGAGTATGGGGATTTACCCAAAGTAGCTAAACATGGGGCTTACAGTATAATTGTTAGAGGAGTAATACATCATACACACTGTACATTTTTAAGCAGAATACATTCATAGAGAAACTGGAAAGAATGTTTCTTCTACCCACCCACCCACCCACCATTCCACCTGTGCCTTCATCCACCAGCTGGTCTCATATCTTTCAAGCCCGAGTTCCTTTTTCCATGAACGTGAGAACTCTCCAATTCACCATTCCCTGCTTTATCCAAAAATGCTAACATCCTATTCACACCGTTCTGGAACGTAATATACCTAAAACCTTCTACATTGAATATGCACAGCCCGGCAGGAGTAACGCCTGCTTGAGTGTGGCTGGTAGGGTAGTGATATGGGTGTAATCATTTATAATTTTAATTTAAACCTTTCACCTAACATGTCACGTGGTGTGCTTTAGTGTGATGTTATGCTACAGAATGGCATACTTATGATTTTCTAATAAAAGATTTGGTAATAAAAGGGAATATTTTTTGTGCTGGACCGTGTATATAATATCATTATGAAGAGTCACTTTTTGTAAAGAAAAAGGAATTCAAATCAAGGGGTTTTTTTCTGCTTGTTTGTTTTGACCTACTTGACTATACAAACTTTTAGTGGAGCAGATGAAATGGTCAAATGATGGGAATATATTAGGTAACTTCAACAGTGCACCAGTTTCCCAGGGCAAGACTCACAAGCCGTGAAGTGGGCAGTTTAAAACAACAGAAACGTCTTCTTTCACGCCTCTGGCAGCTAGAGGTCTGAAACAGAGGTGTCAGCAGAATTATGCTCCCTTTGACGTTTTATTTTCACAAGAATTTAGTCTCTGGGGAAAAAAACTGCTCTATTTTCTATTCAAATATATATATATATATATGGCAGTTGTGCTATTGCTCACACACACATTCTGGTTGTTTCTCCAGCAGAGCCGCGTGCCCCTGCCAGGTTTTGCACGGTGACACGCTGCAGCCCCTCCGTAGCCACCTGGTGAACGAGTGAATGTCTGAATGACGCTGTGTCAGGCGAAGTTTCAGGAAGTGACTGAAACTGATCATGGCATTTTTGTGGCCTATGTGATTGGGCTTCCTCCTTTTCTTTCTTTTTTTAATATATTTTATTGGTTATGCCATCACAGTTGTCCCATTTCCCCCCCTTTATTCCCCTCCACCCTGTACCCCCTTCCTCCAACATTCCCCCCACCCCCCGTAGTTCATGTCCGTGGGTCGTGCATATGAGTTCTTTGGCTTCTCCATTTCCTACACTGTTCTTAACCTCCCCCTGTCTATTTTCTTCCTACCAATTATGCTGCTTACTCCCTGTACCTTTTCCCCCTCTCTCCCCCTCCCACTCCCCGTGATAACCTCCAGGTGATCTCCATTTCTGTGATTCTGTTCCTGTTCTAGTTGTTTGCTTAGTTTGTTTTTGTTTTTTTAGGTTTGGTTGTTGATAGTTGTGAGTTTGTTGTCATTCTACTGTACATGTTTTTTATTTCCTTTTTCTTAGATAAGTCCCTTCAACATTTCATATAATAAGGGATTGGTGATGATGAACTCCTTTAACTTGACCTTATCTGAGAAGCACTTCATCTGCCCTTCCATTCTAAATGAAAGCTTTGCTGGATAGAGTGATCTGGGATGTAGGTCCTTGCCTTTCATGACTTGGAATACTTTCCAGCCCCTTCTTACCTGCAAGGTTTCTTTTGAGAAATCGGCCAATAATCTTATGGGAACTCCTTTGTAGGTAACTGTCTCCTTTTCTCTTGCTACTTTTAAGATTTTTCTCCTTATCTTTGATCTTGGGTAACGTACTTATCATGTGCCTTGGTGTGTTCCTTCTTGGGTCCAACTCCTTTGGGACTCTCTGAGCTTCCTGGACTTCCTGCAAGTCTATTTCCTTTGCCAGATTGGGGATGTTTTCCTTCATTATCAAATAAGTTTTCAATTTCTTGCTCTTCCTCTTCTCCTTCTGGCATCCCTATGATTCAGATGTTGGAATGTTTAAAGTTGTTCCATAGGTTCCTAAGCCTCGCCTCATTTTTATGAATTCTTGTTTCTTCATTCTGTTCTGGTCGAATGTTTATTTCTCCCTTCTGGCCCAAACTGTTTATGTGGGTCCCAATTTCCTTCCTGTCACTGTTGGTTCCCTGTACCTTTTCCTTTATTTCACTTTTCATAGCCTTCACTTTTTCCTCTATTTTGCAATCACACTCAACCATTTCTGTGAGCATCCTGACTACCAGTGTTTTGAACTCTGCATGTTGGCTACCTCTTCCTCACTTAGTTGTGTTTTTTCCAGAGCTTTGATTTGTTCTTTCGTTTGGGCCATATTTTTTTGGCTTGGTGCACCTGATACGTAGAAAGGGCCGGAACCTTAGGTGTTGACCAGGGCGGGGCACCCCCGTCGCTGCGTTGTGACGTTGTCTGTGGAGAAGGGTCCGAGAGGGAACAGTGCTGCTTGCTCCACTCTCTGCTGGATTTCAGTCACTTCCCCCACTTCCCACAAACAAACCGAGCCCTTCTGGTGCTGATTCCCAGGTGGGTGGGCTTGTGTGCATTCTAGGACCCTGTGGGTCTCTCCAGTGAATTCTGTGAGGCTGGGAGTTTCTCCTGCTGCCGCTGCAACCCCCACAGCTGTTTTCAATTGGTGGTTTGAGGCTTTATCTCCCCCGGGTTGCGAGGTCTTTTGGCTTGTCTACTCGTGAATGTGGGGCCGCCTACTCTGCCGGCCGCCACCTTGCCTGGCCCACCAGCCACCACCTCGCTCATCCCGGTCTTCCCACTACCACCGTGGTCTGACTACACCCCTCCTACCGGTCTGGATGAATGTTTCTTCTTTAACTCCTTGGTTGTCGGACTTCCATACAGTTTGCTTTTCTGGTAGTTCTGGTTGTTTTTTGTTTTTAAATTTGTTGTTGTCCTTCATTTGGTTGTGCGAGGAGGCACAGCATGTCCACCTATGCCTCCATCTTGTGGGTTTCATCTCGTGGCAGAGTTTATCTCTCTGAAGGGCTTCCCTGACTAATGAGGTGAATGGAAGGAATTTCAGGTAATTTGGGAGAAATTAGCCCAGGATCGAGTCTGCCTCTGCACCCCTCTTCCCCTCGGCAGCAGGAGTGGGGAGAGCAGACCTTTGGCAGGCGACACACGGGCGTCCTCCGGAATGGGGTCTAGGTAGACGTGGGCCTCAGGATGGTTTGTTAAAAGAAGTGGAGTAATAGTCCCCAGAGTCACGACCCGTCTGGTCAGAAGGCCTGAGTCGTGGCAGGTGGTGCGGGCCCACTCCTGCGAACTGCTGTGCCGCCGCCGCCAGGAAGGAAGCCTGGCTTCCCCAAATTGTTCCAGGTGCAGAGCAAAGACACATGGAGCCCTGCGGATGGTTTATAAATGCCACCTGACCTGTTTAGCGCAGTCAAATGCCTGCTCCTGTGTTCCTCAATCCCCCTTTGTGATTGCAAATGCCCGGGGAAATCCACAGCCAAGAGGTAGTGGCTCTGGGGTGACTGCCTTCCACTCCCGACGGCAGCACAGGAGTCCCCACGTGTTCCCTGAATGACATGTTCCTTTGTGTGTGTTTTGAACAGGGTTTCAAAGAACCCAGGAAGTACATCGCTGCACAAGGTAACCTCTCGGACTGTTCAGTATCCTTTTGAAACCTCGTTTCACAGCCTTTGAAAAAGGGATTTCTGAGTCGGCATTGGTTCATCGTCTAGGTCCCCGGGATGAGACGGTTGGTGATTTCTGGAGGATGATCTGGGAACAGAAAGCCACAGTGATTGTCATGGTCACTCGCTGTGAGGAAGGGAACAGGGTAAGGACCTGGGAGATTCTCAGAGCAGAAGCTGGGGTCGGGAAAGGACAGTGCCGAGGTGCATTTCCGAAAGCCGTGTATGTGTGCTTGATGACCGAGAGAGATGGCTCTCTGTTTCAGTCAGCGTGACCCTTGACGGACATTTTTCATGCACATACAGAAATAAATCACTACGTGTATACCTACATGTACATGTGAATGAAATTTAAACATCCCTGCTGGGCTTAAATTTGATTCCTATGTCTTTACTGTATTGTTAGTTCAGCACATTTCTCTTTTTAAAGATTTTATTTATATATTTATAGAGAGAGGGGAAAGGATGGAGAAAGAGAGGGAGAGAAACACTGATGTGAGACAGAAACATTGGTCAGAAATGTTGACCAGTGCCTCTTGTCCCCACCCAGACTGGGGACCAAACCCATAGCCCAGGCCGGTGCCCTGACTGGGAATCAAACCGGTGACGTTTCACTGTGCAGGATGACACCCAGCTCACTGAGCCACATGGGTCAGGGCGAGCTCGCCATGTTTCTGTGAGCTAATGTCATAAGTGCTTGTGAGTACTTGAAACAGACCTGACCTCAGGCGAACGGGCAGTCATTCACACAACGTGACTCTGAGGGAAAGGAAAGCCTCCCCACAGCCCAGCACAGAATGAGCCACTGGCCACCACATCACTGTGCTGGCCACCGAGCGTGCCCTCCCTCGCTAGCAGCGAACCCGGGCAGAGCCCCCTCTGCGAAGCAGCAGGAAGCTGGTCCTCGGGACCTGGTCGTGGCACACGGAAGCTGCCTCAGGCTCCCATCCTAAGGCGTGCATGCATGGATTTAAGAAAGAATAGACGAATGTTTTGAGAATGTCCATGACTTAGCTTCTATCTGAATATTTTCGTGTAAAGAATGCATACTAAACGTCTATGTTTAAGTGGGAAGCTGGAGTCATTGGTGGCTTTTTGAACAACAGAACAAGTGTGCGGAGTACTGGCCGTCCATGGGAGACAGCGCCCGGGAGTACGGAGACGTCCTGGTGAGGAACAACGAGCATAAAACCTGCCCGGATTACATCGTCCAGAAGTTCAGCATCACCCACGTGAGTGTGTCTTCCTGCCCCATTTGAACGTGCCCGCTCTCTGCCCAAAACGCAATGACGGAGTGTGCAGGGCGAGGAGTTAGACTGCGCTTGGGAGAAGTGGTTTTTTATGACCTGCGGCAGGAAACGGTGGGTGGGAAGAGTATCAAAAGCCAACAGGGTCAAGATAAGTCACCGGTGAAAGTACGGTTTCTTCAAGTCATATCAGAGCTGTTTATGACGCTGACTCAGGAGGGACCAAGCAGGGTTTGTGCAATGTGCCGAATCAATGGTTGGCTTTCTGAATGATACAATGGTCTCTGTTCTCAGTGGGTTTGTTACCAATCTGGGAAGAGTATCTATACATAAGGCACGACTAGAGATCACTGCAAAAAGTATAAAGTTCTTTGCAGGAGAAATACAGTGTTTAATTCGGAAAACTATCAGCGTGTCCTTAATGAGGAATTAAAAATGGAGGTCTTCCCACATGTGTATGATCCCACTTACGGAAAGTCCAGAACAGGCAGATTTATAGACAGAAAGCTGGTTAGCAATTGCTGGGGATTGAGGGGGTGGAGCAGACTTTTCGGATGACAGCTAAGGAGTGAATTTTTTTGTTGGGGTCAGGGGGAATACCCTATAATTAGGTAGTGGTGATGATTTTACAACTCTCAATATAAAAAAAATTATACTTTCAATGAATGAATTATGGTATGCGAAGAATATCTAAATCAATCTTTTTTTTTAAAGCTTTTTTTTTTTAAGATTTCATTTATTTATTTTTAGAGAGGGAAGCGGGGGAGAGAGAGAGAGAGAAATAGAGAAACATCAATGTGCGGTTGCTGGGGGACATGGCCTGCAACCTAGGCATGTGCCCTGACTGGGAATCAAACCTGCGATGCCTGATTCGCAGCCCGCGCTCAATCCACTGAGCTACGCCAGCCAGGGCTTAAATCAATCTTAAAAATAGAGGTCTTTCCAGACCGGGTTGAAATTTTCTCTAAATGTCACTTATTGAAGAAGGGTTTTCAGTAACCTAAATGATATTTCCTTATGGTCCAGATATATCTTCTGCAATAAGAAAAAACATGAATTGTGTATTTACCCCAAGGTCTTCCCAGGTTTCCGTGGTCTCACTAACTGTCACACCCACGGAAGGCTGTGGCGGAATCCCACCAATGGCTCGTGGTTGAACAAGCCACAAGGGCCCAGCCCATAGACATGGGGGATATGTAGAGGTCAATGCCAATCTGGTTGCCTTGACCAGTCCGACGTCCCTCTTCGTGGTTCACTTACTTCCTAGCAGAAAAGTGCAACCAGCCAAAATCTGTTGTTTTTTCTGTTACGGAAATGTAGGTGGTCCCCCTTCCCACCCGGTCAGAGAACCGTGAATCCCGTGTCTGCTCACAGTGCCTTAAAACTGGGACCAACCTGAGCTGTAATCTGGGCAGACTGTCCCCGCTTCTCTGTCCACGGTTGACATTTCTCAGATGAGGGGGCCCTGGAAACAGAGTTTAATCCCACCATTTGCCAGACTCTCAGCACAGGACAGGTGTCCTGTTCGCTGACCCACCAAGCAGAAGTATTTCAGTCGGCCGTGAGAAGGGCCGTCTCTTGTCATGCCCATCCCCTGGCCCCATGTCTCTGTGTGTCCTTGTGTGTGTTTGTTTGTTTTTGGTGTGGCAGCAGGAAAGTTCCTAGCAGTTTCAGTGACACTGCCGGTGAGTCGCTGCCGACTGGCTAGTGCATGCCAGTCATGCATGACATCGTGGTGACTGCTACTCGTTAGAGAAGAAGGTGTAGCCACAGCTGAAAAAAATGTGCAGGGGGGGTTATTCATATGGGTTGCCCCTTCCTCTTATTTGTGTCGGGTAGTTGGTTTTGGAGAAAAAATAGAAAAAAAAAGATCATGTGATCTCTTGACTAGAAAAAAGAGAAGACGGCAGGCAGGGAGGTCACTCACATCCAGTTCACCAGCTGGCCAGACCACGGGGTGCCCGAGGACCCCCACCTGCTGCTCAAGCTGCGGAGGAGGGTGAACGCGTTCAGCAACTTCTTCAGCGGCCCCATTGTGGTGCACTGCAGGTGAGGGGCGCCGGCCGCGGGCCCTGGCCCTCCGTGGGGGGCGCCTCCCGTGGGCAGCGGCTGCACTGGGGGCAGTCTGTGTGGAGAAACTCATCCTCTCTCCCCTGCTCCGCCCACCCGAGTTGGCTTGTCCACACCTGGCCGTGCCATGGCCATGACCATGACCATGACCATGACCATGAACTAACTTGCTGCCTTGCTTCCGTTCCCAGCGCGGGCGTGGGGCGCACTGGCACCTACATCGGCATCGACGCCATGCTGGAGGGCCTGGAGGCCGAGAACAAGGTGGACGTGTATGGCTACGTGGTCAAGCTGCGGCGGCAGCGCTGCCTCATGGTGCAAGTGGAGGTCCGTCCGCACCCGCTGCGCTCTCTGCAGCTCCCAGCGTGGGTTTCTGGGGGTGGGGGTGGGGGTCGTCAAAGAAACCCAGACTCTTCTCAGTCTCAGCCGGTGGGTGAAAATCATTTTCGTTTTAATTCCTAACAGCTAAAGCGTGAGCTAAGCTCCAACCCTAGAAACATTTGCATTGGTGGCTGAGCGTACGGTAGAAGGGTGACTGAAAAAATATATTTTTTAATAGTGTAATACCACCTACCCATACCACATTAGGAAAAGATTAAAAATACTGAAAATCCATTTGGCAGCATCTCGGAAAGTGAAAACTAAGGACACAGAACAGCACCGTGGTGAAGAATTTGCTTCTGGCACTAGACCTCCAGTGTTCAGACCTTGCTTCTGATGCCCAGTGCTGTGCGTCCTTTTAAAAGTTGTAATGTATCCAGTCCTCATTTAAGGCATCTGTGATGTGGGGGCAGTGGCAGGATTCACCCTACAGAGTTAGGGCAAACGGTGACCCGAGTAGGGCCCTCAGACAAATGCCTGGCACATGCATGGAGCCAGTGATTGTTAAGTGGTGGCTTTTAGTGACAATGCCCACACTTGACCCCTCAATCCCACGTGTACTGGAGATTCCCAAGAGAAGCACGTACAAGGTGCCCAGCAAGAAACACGCGCTGGGGTGCTCACTGCATTCCACAGCGTTGGGGTAGCAAAGAAATTGGACACACCCGAAATGTCTATCAGGTGAGAAATGGACACGCAAAATGCAGTCACGTGGACTCTCTGGGAACCTGACATTGGAAGGAGTAACTTAGGTCACCATCTGTGTGGTGAGAACTCGGATGAAAACAGAGAGTGAATCAAGTCACCAGTAAAGCAGCAGGATGCAACTAATGTAATTTTTAAGAAAATACACAAAAGTGCACAATGCTTACAGATACATAGCTGTTAGTGTAGAAGTATAAAGACATTGTTCACCAGAGGGGAAAGACAAATTATTTCATGGGGAAAAACATATAGAATTGAAGGGTACAGCCAAGCTCAGGGAGCCAGAGGTGGGCAAAAGAGGCTTGAACTTGATCAGAAATGTGTCTCCTATTTTAAAATAGTGTATTTAAATATGATAAAGTTTGGAGTTTCTGAGTTTGACATATTGCATTAAAAAAACAAATTTCTCTGTTTTACAAAGTTTTAGAAAACGTCTAAAAATGCGTTCTGTGGAATATAAACTTATTTGTCTCAAATATGTGAAATTTATTAGTATTCTGTTAGTGATTTGGCTTAATGACTCCATAATAGTCACTGAAGGACAGAGAGACATATATATTTTTTAATTTTTAGGAATAAGGTAAAAGCTAGGCGCACTACCCAGTAGGAGTCTCATCTATTTAGCAAGCTATTTTTTTTCCGGAAAAAGAGCCGGAGATGAAACTTGCTCATGTTCCTAAGAACTCTGAGAACCAGCTCTCCGAATCTTTAAACATTAGCGATACCTCTTTTCCACACGTCATCCCAATATGATCAAAATTGTGGGACTAAGTAACTTATGTAAACGTGATTTAGAAGGCTGCAAGCTCCTGGTTAATCACCCATGTTTTCCCGGAAACCGTAGGCGCAGTACATCCTGATCCACCAGGCCTTGGTGGAGTACAATCAGTTTGGAGAGACGGAGGTCAGCCTGGCTGAGCTGCACCAGTACCTGTCCAACCTGAAGAAGCGGGACCCGCCCAGTGAGCCCTCTCCGCTGGAGGCGGAGTTCCAGGTACCACAGCCACGGCGAGGACGGCAGCACTTACAGACGCCGGTCACCGAGTGCAGTTTCCCAGGGCCGTGGAGATCCCACGGCTGTTTTGCAGGCTTGCTTACACGGAGAAATCTGGTTCTATGGCCGAAGATTTTAACCATTCCCCATTAAGCAGGTTTGAGATGGTTAGAAGTCACAGCAGAGAGCCACCACACTGGCCCGCCAAAGGCAATGTGGCATCCAGCCCTAAAAACGCACCTGGTTCTGGTTTGCAAAGGAAGTCGTTCGAGGGCTTTATGGCTCTTTAGGAAGCGGGGCTGGCTGGAGCTGCAGACGGAAACAGGGAGGAAGACGTGTGTCCCGACCCATTTACGGGGCAATTACTCTGAAAGCCGCCGCAGGATGCAGTTCCCTGCGATTCCAGAGTGCTGGCGTGGTAATCTCCGAATGGCTCACTTCTCAAAAACATGTCTTGTAGCTTTTCCCCTTCACCCATGATTTCCAGTTTCCCGGACTCTTCTGGAAACGACCCAATGGGTCCATTCAGAGAGTTGCACCCACCAGGAATGTGCTTTTAATCAGGTGTGGAATTGTTGAAGGTCATGGCTCAGAGGGGGGCCAAGGGTCAGGGTGCTGTGATCACAGGCCATGCAACCCCCGTGGACCTGCCCTACAGGGAAGGAGAGGACAAGGCAGCCTTCCCCTCGGGAGTCTCCTCGTGGGCTTCTTGCTCTTTCAGCTGATAAGTCAACCCCATTCAACACCCTAACCCTTCTAAATACATATGCATACACATTGTATGGACAGGCTTATGGATTTAATTTAAACACTCATACAGGAAGTCACTAAAAGGAAGAGTGAGTTCTTTCTCTGAACAAACAGGATTGAGTCTATGCTGTGTGCCCAGTGCCGCTCTACAGGCAAAGCGACGTGCAGGTGGGCACGGTGGATGGTGTGGCCCAAGCTAGCTGGTGACCATCACTCAGTGGGGACAGTGAAACCATTCCATCTGGGCACCGGGGATGACAGAAGGTGACAGCAGAGATGTAGGTCAGCTGGTACATTGATGATGGGACACTGAGGCAGTTCTTATCCAATTGCTTTTTCTTTCTCAAGAAAATAGGGAGCAAGGCCATTGGTTGTGAGTTTAAGGGGACAGGAGCTAGCAGAGCACAGTAGAGCTCGTGCCCAAGGGAGGGGAAGGGTGTAAAATGTTCGCATTGCAGTGGAAAAGCAGTCTCGCTAGGCAGAGGGCATAGGGTGCCGGAAGGTTTTGTTGGATCATGTGAGATTTAGGGTCATGGATTTAAGAAGAGGTCAGTAGGTGACTCTGCTTTTCCCCACAGCAACACTGAGCTCTCTGGGGGCAGGGGCTGTGTGTGCAGAAAGTCGGGTTGACTCCATCAAGGATTTTTTAAGTGACTCTTTGACAGTCAGGAGACGAAGGAGTGGAGGGTGTTTGCAAAGGAATGACAGCCAGTGGGCGATGAGGAGCGACCGGCTGCAGAAGGACATGAGGCACACAGAGAAAGTAGCCAGGGCGACTTCAGATTTCTGGGTTGAAGACTAGAGAATAAGGGCCTGGGAAAAACAGAGCTGATTTTCAATCACAGCGATGGTTGAAACCGTAATTTTCAAGGTGATGCCACGTCAGCAGAAAAGCCCACCGAGGTAGAATGGAGAGAATGCATGGCTGCAGAATGGAGGGACCGGCCGTAGGAGTGAGGAAGTGCAGGGGTGAAGGCTGGAGGGCTGGGTCAAGCATCCTTGTTCATGTCGAGTGACCAAGACCCATGACCCACCACAAGGAGAGGGCACGCAGTTAGCCAAGGGCAACGCAAAGTGAGGCGGCGCGCTCGGAAACCGGGACCTGATAGCCCCACTGAAGGCACGGGAAGCAGCAGGGTGGCAGGAAGGTCACAGTTGGGCTTTGGAAGGAGACATGAGTAGTAGTGGTTCTCAAGTAGGGGCAGGATGCACACAGCACACACACTTCTCCTCCAAGCCGTGGGCAAGTGGGGCAGGAGGGGACACATCAGCTTTTTAAAAAAACTACTACATTCTTAGTGGCGTCTTCAAGGGAAACCCAGCTTTCACATGGTGCCCTGTCCCCAACACACCGAGGAAGAAACACAAATACAAAAATGAAGGGACTGTTAGGAGAAGAAGCTTAAGAGCGGATGGGAGTTTGCTGATGGCAGACCACAGCTGGCCACCAGATGGCAGACAGGAGCACTGGCTGGTGGCCGCTTCCTGACCCTGATGGCAGGACACGGATCGTGAGAGAGATGAGCTCTGGTCCTGTGGATAGCCATCATATGAGAAAGGACAGAGGTCTGGACAAAACAGAAAGAAAAGCAGGAGGGCTGAGAGCATCCCCTGTAGAAAGGATGGGCTTGCTGAGGGTTAGCCACAGCCACATTGAGTGGAGGGGACAGCAGTCTGGGACGGAGGAAATGAACCACCTACGGACTCCTCGGTGTGAGCCAAGTGTTCTGTGAGTGCCCCCCACACCGCCCCAGGGGGCGTATGTTTCTGATCATTTAAAATCCTTTACCGTGGCTTTTTGCAATATGGGTGACAATCCGCATCTGTGGGGTGCTTGCACTTACACAAGAGCAGAGCATGCCACGTGGCTGCCCAGGAGCTCGTGAGGAGGAAGTGTGGTTCTGTTTTACAATCGTGTGTATTTCGTTCAAACTCACCGTGTCAAAAGTACTACATGCTGGAGCAACTAAAAGAGAAAATTCAGAGGCAAACTTCAAAATTGCGAGCTATAGGGAATGCATGTACCTTTCATAAAACTGGGTGAAGAACATTTCTGTAGGCCCCCCAACAGAGTTCTGAGCCAGTATGCGCATGTGTGAAGGCATTTCCCATTCTCTTTGGTTCCCCGCAGAGACTCCCGACCTACAGGGGCTGGAGAACACAGCACACCGGAAACCAGGAAGAGAACAAAAGCAAAAACAGGATCTCTTCCGTCATTCCATGTATGTAGTTCATTTTATCTTATTTTTGTTGTGTCCGATAAACTCAGGGTCTTGTGGATTTGTCCAACAGAAGACACACACGCACAGACAACCTTGAAGCAAGTGTTCAACGTTGGGCTGGTGTAGAGAGCTGTCAGTGGGCACTTCAAAACCAGGTTAAAGCAAACGTTTTGACCCCAGACATTCACGGAGGACCTGGAAGGATAGACTGTCCTCAGTGTTTTCTTTCTACCACTTATTTCAGAAAAGGGCCATCAGAGAGGGGCCCCTCTGGCGCCGGGAGAGAAGGAGGCCCAGTCCTCTCCGAGTCCATCCCGGCCTCGCCGGGTTCCAGCCTCACTCCGGGCTGCAGATGGACAGCAGGGGCCGCACACTCCTGTCCCCTTTCTGGCCTCTCTTTCCCCTCCTCATCTCGGGGTGGGGGGTGAAAGTAGACAACGAGTTCTCTGCAGCCCCACCATTCCATTCCACAGATCAACATGCACGCAGTTTTCAAGAGTCCAACGCTGCCGTGCGCGCAGTCACAGAACCGTGTCCAGGACAGCTGTGCTTATTCCGACGGGCACACTGAAGTTCGCCCAGACAGAGTGTAACCCCGGCTAACAAACTAGACAACCAGATAAATCGGATCAGCGCACGTTGACCTAGTTCATTTCTGGAGAATTCTTTATGAACTCTCCATAGCAGTTTAAAATAGGAAATTGACAGTGATGTAGCTAATGAGATCACTTGATCGGGTTATTACATTTTAAAAATTGAGATACTGAGGAATTATGGACTACATTTTTATTAATTTCTTGGAGATACTGATTTCATTAAGATGTTATTAAGAGTTAATAGAATACAATAGAAAAATAAGTTCTTACCTAAGCAATGTATTTTATTAGCATATATGTATTTTTTAATTGATATTAAGCAGAATGCTAATATTCCATGGAACACTAAAGTATAGGTATCAAAGACTGAATACTCACACGGAGAGTTACGATGTCTATTTGTCGTTTAATACTGAATTACATCCCATGTGTGTTTAGAAGGAACCTTTCTGGGCCCTTCTTCTGAGGCTTCTCCTTGGTGATGGGCTAACCTGCAAGCACTGAGCTTCCCGGAGGACCTCCCACCCTGTCAATCATCAATGCATTGGCATGACATCACCTCTAAAGCTCGGCCTGATTGCCACGTGGCGATGGGGCCGAGCGGTGCGCGCTGGAGGGGCACTCACTGCTGCTTCACTCTGTGCAGATGACTTCAACCGGGTGCAGCTGAGGCACGAGCTGGACTTCAGCAAGGAGAGCGAGCAGGAGTCGGACGCGTCCTCGGACGAGGACAGCGACGCGGATGAGAACAGCGGATACATCAATGCCTCCTTCGTGACGGTGCGTGCGCGTCCCCGTCCCCAGAGCCCGGGTAAAGCCCTGCAACCCCGCCCCCCTCCACGGGGCGCAGAGGCCGCTCTTCAGTGATTTTACAACAGAATGAGGAGCGTGGCCGTGACTGTGTGTTGACACACTTGGAAGTTTCGATTCTTTTTTCTTCTTTAAAGTTTATGCTTTTTATTGAATTTATCGGGGCGACGTTGGTTAGTAAAATTATATAGGTTTCAGTTTTTAATGCTATGCTTTCACCAACTGAAAGACAAAAGTATTTAAATAAAACCTAAGGAGTTGATCCAAAATAAGACAATGCTATTAGTTGCTATGTAGGACACAGACAACTATAATCATATTAATTTGAAAAATAACATTTGAGCAAAATACAGGTGTTTAAAAATGTTTCTATTTACTCACATACCCAAGTTGTGAGTAAATCCAAATTTGCACGTTTGTACATTTACAAACTTTTAATTCAGATGATCCGAG
Source organism: Tonatia bakeri (assembly GCA_004024845.1). Taxonomy (NCBI): domain Eukaryota; kingdom Metazoa; phylum Chordata; class Mammalia; order Chiroptera; family Phyllostomidae; genus Tonatia; species Tonatia bakeri. Next base: position 16,235 of record PVIA01013693.1, read on the forward strand.
GTATTAGGTGAGTCTGTGCCACATACCCTTGTTTCTCAATAGACTGAAAATTGGAGCAAGAAACCTTTAGTTACTCAGCAAACACTTTTCACATACATGCTAGGTATGTACTAGGTGGGCCTTATTTCCTTTGCAGATTTCCCTAAAACACATTCACAAAATATTAATGTAATGATGAGCTTTCACAAGAACATATAGACAGCAATGAAGGAGCATAATGAAGATAATTTGAAAGGCCAGTGCCGTTGCCTTTTTCAATCCTATTCACCTTTCTAGAAAATAAAAGACATTTTTGGAAGGGATAGCTTGGTAGTGTGGGAATACATGTTTTCAACGTGACTTTACAGCACTAGCTAAGTATCATCATTAACTAGATAAGGATTTTCTGTACAGATAGCACATTGTTTCTTGGGCCTCAGAATCTCAATGTTTTTATGGAAAAACACTGCTAGATATTAAGGGGCCGCCTTCCCAAATGGTGCTGTCAGCACCCACCGCTCTGGTTGGGTGCCGGTGGTGACAGAGACCCACGTTTTGTTTCTAAAGAGTTACTGGAAACCGGAAGTGATGATCGCTGCCCAAGGGCCGCTGAAAGAGACCACCGGGGACTTCTGGCAGATGGTCCTCCAGAGAAAAGTCAAGGTTATTGTGATGCTGACAGACCTGAAGAACGGAGACCAGGTGTGCACGTTTAACCACCTTTTATTTCCACCTTTCTGTCATCAAATACTGTTCTCCATTCTCACACCTGGTCACTACACCCGAGTCCCGGTGCCCCCCCCCAGCCCCCGCTGCACAGTTTCACGTATTCGTTGGGACACCCGCCACCCATGAGGTGGCTCCCGGCATCTGCAACTGGGTTTGGAGTCCCCAGTCCTGCCCACTGCTCCCAGAGCATCTAAGGCGGACCAACCAGGGTCGCCTCGCTACACTGACAAGGAACAGCCCCATTCTCCTTGTTTTCTTCAACACAAAAACCAAACTCCTCAGCCTACGATTTAAGACCCTCAGTGATCCGGCCCGTGTCTAGCTTTCCACTTTCCTGCCATGTTTTCGTTTTCTGTGCTCCCCACCCCAGATGAGCGGGCTGGCCGACAGAATCGTAACACTCCATGTGTGTCTTTGTCCCCAGTCCTGAAGACCGACACCCGGTCTCCTACCCGCCCCTCTCTCCCCAGTTGGGCCTCACTCTGCCGGCAAGGCAGACGGCTGAGCCCTGCCTTCTTGGCGTCCCCATTGGTGGACTTATTGGCATAAACTTCTACAGTTGGAGGTGAATCTGTGATCTGACTTGATCTTCTGCTTAGTGCCTGCGATGCGCCCTTGACTTTCTCCCTCGTCCCGAGTCACCCAAATTTCCCCGACTGTTTGTCTCCACGCACCTTATCTGACACTCACTTTGAAGCTTATTGAGTGAATAGCCCCATAAGCGTGTGATTCTATCATATGCCTTCTCTTTCTCTTTTTTCCTGGTCCTCTACTCTGGACTTACAACGTTATTTTTTTTATTTTTATGCCTTTTTCCTTTTTTTCAAAAAGAGATGCATGTTTATATTTGCAGCCATCTCCTCCTCCGTCTCAGTGGTGAAGGCTGGGAACTAGAACGGGGTGCAGGCAGGAATGTCTGTCATGCTCAGCTGCTGCGGGTGGTAGTTGATGGAGCCCCGTCTGCGGGGGAGGACACACCCTTGGGATTCACCTGCTCTTCAGTCCGACCCTTTAGAAAGATACTTGGTCCACTTCTGCGGGGCCACCGCTGGGGCTGGTCCCCCAGCTGCAGAGACAGAGCTGCAAAGATGCAGGACTTCCCTCGAGGGGCCGTGGGAGGGGCAGTGAGGCCTAAGCTGTTGCAGGGCCACGGCCCCCAGCAGCTCAGCCTATGAATGGCAGAGAGGTGGCAGCAGGGTGTGGACAGGGGGAAGGAGTCTCAAAGAGCCTCTGCAGAGGTGACAGGGCCACTCCCAGGCTGTCCTGGCCGCCTTGGTCCTTCCCAGATTCCCTTGATCCTCACAAGGAAACACCCACCATGTCGAATGGGTGTCCTCAGACTTAAAACAGATGTCAGAGTCTTAGGGGCAGCTTGCAGTTCTGGAACGCAGTTAGCAGTTTTCATGTGATAAGACAGAGGGGGCGGGGGCAGAGAACGCTCATGTGGACACGCCGCGTCCTGCACTCTTTCGTCCAGGAGGCCTGCGCCCAGTACTGGGGAGAAGGCAAGCAGACGCACGGAGACGTGGAAGTGGACCTGAAAGACACCGCCCAGTCCTCCGCATATACCCTCCGCATCTTCGAGCTGAGACACTCCAAGGTACCGTGACAGTTTCCAGGGCGTGTCTCTTGGACGTAAACACTTGGCATAAGTTAGTCCACGAAAGCAAAGCCACTACCTGTAGAGTGTTTTCAGAATGAAATGTTTGAACGATTTAAACCCCAGTGCCTGGAAGAAAACGTGGCTACCCACCCGGGTGTCTGCTGGGCCGACTCTCACCCGAACCCATGTCCCCTCCCCTCCGGTTGCAGCGGAAAGAGCCCCAGACTGTGTACCAGTACCAGTTCCGGCACTGGAGGCCAGCCGAGCTGCCAGCGGAGCCCAAGGAGCTGGTGTCTATGATCCAGGCCCTCAAGCAGAAGCTGCTCACGAGGGGCCCGCCCGACGGACACAGACACCACAAGAACGTGCCTCTGCTGGTTCACTGCAGGTGGGTGCAGCGGGCAGACACCCCGAAAGAGAGATTAGGATAAAATAACGCAATAAGCATGTAGTGAAGAATACATTCTACCTCCTTTCCAGTTTGTAGTCTACTATCCCTTTTTTGTATGAACTGTGAAGCTATTTTTAAAGCCCGCGCCTCCCTGTTGCAGAGACGGATCCCAGCAGACCGGCGTGTTCTGCGCTTTGCTGAATCTCCTGGAAAGCGCGGAGACGGAAGATGTGATTGACGTGTTCCAGGTGGTGAAGTCCCTGCGCAAAGCCAGGCCGGCGATGGTCCCCACGTTTGTAAGTCGGCGTCTCACCTTTGCTGCTGGCACGTCTCGTGCAGCTGGTTTGACGGTTTCTTTTTTCCCCTCTTCTGTTTCTCCTCCCACTGTCACACGCCGACTCACATTGAATTGTTGTCAACATGAGAGGCCCTGTTAGAGTTCGCCGACTCTGTCCTGGCTGGGCAGGAAGACCATTTATTTAAATGCTCGTGAATCTTGCCCCCCTCCCCCCTCTTTTTAAAAAAAGTTTGTTATTTTTAGAGAGACAGTAAGAGGGGAAGAAAGAGGGAATCATCAATGTGTGGTTTCCTGGCTCTGCAGGGCCCCTACTGGGAACCTGGCCCGCAACCCAGGCCTGTGCCCTGACTGGGAATTGAACTGGTGACCCTTTGGTTTGCAGGCCAGTGCTCAGTCCACTGCACTACACCAGCCAGGGCTCCCTCCTTTCACCTTCTATCAGTTTGTGAGTTTCCAGAACAGCAGCAAGGAACCAGACCTCTCCAGGCCCAGGCTCGGATCTGGCCTAACCTGCCCTCTTCTACATTGAATTTACTAGACGTGGCACAAGCCAGCTCAGTCTGAGGGCCAGGGAAATGGATTCTGTTTATCTTGTCGAGAGGGAGGGCCTGCTCAGTCACGTGGCACAGAGGCGTGGAGACAGAGTGCGGTCAGTGCGGCATTTCTGTGCTCAGTCTACATGTACCCTCTATAAGTGGTTGTAACCACAGATGATAGTCTGGCAATTAATTTGTAACTAGTCATTAATTAATTAGCAAACTAACCTGCTCCCACAAATACATGCAGTGTTTAATTATTTGACACTGAGCTTGCATGTATTGATTGTCCAAGAGTGTTGAGGGCCTACTGTGTACTCCTGCCATTAAGAGACTCCCTGTTTAGTGCAGAGAAAAGGCAGATATTTGTTCTACAATGTGGTGAGTGACATGACAGAGAAAGGGTAAGAAGAACCTGAATGAGGACACAATTTAACCTGTGGACATCAGGGTGGGCTTCCTGGAGGAGGGGACTCTGATGCCAGGTCACGTGTAGGTACTAGCCAAGAGATGAGGTGCAAAACTTGGCATCCTGGGCCCACTGGTGTCGTGTGCAAATGTGTGGGAGTGAGACAGCACGGCCCGTCTGGTGAGGCCACCGGGGACAGTTTGAAGAACCCCCTGCAGCCCACCCTCTCAAACTGTCGAGACAGGGAGCCATTTCAGATGTTCCATCCACGAAAATGTGGAGGACCAGGTTTCTGTGACCTAGGTTTTCTGTGCGTGCCCAGTGAGTTCCCACTCCCTCTCCTCGGCTGTAAAACCCCAGGAGCATCCCCCACCAAATTCTCGCCTCTCTCCTTCCCTAGGAGCAATACCAGTTCCTGTATGATGTCATCGCGAGTACCTACCCTGCCCAGACCAGGCAAGTGAAGAAGCACACCAACCAGGAAGATAAAATTGAGTTTGACAACGAAGTGGACCAAACCAAACAGGAGGCTAATTCTGTGTGTGCACTTGGCACCCCAGAGAAGACCCAGGACGGAGGCACAGAGGAGGGAGGTCCCAAACCCGCCAGTGGCCCCGAGGAGCCAGAACATTCTGCCAACGGCCCGGCGAGTCCAGCCATGACCCAGAGCACATAGGAACGGCCGCGGTGGGGGCAGCTCAGAACCTTCTATGAAATGTTATTTCTATTTTTCTACAAGCAGGGGCCAACATACAGGTGCAGCAGATTAACCAGGTGACGTGGGAAACGACCTTTCAGACTATTTCTATTTTTCTACAAGCAGGGGCCAACATATAGGTGCAGCAGATTAACCAGGTGACGTGGGAAACGACCTTTCAGACAAGCTTCTATTTTTTTTTTTTTACTATGGAAAATATTTAAGACCCTTTTGTACAGCCTCATGCTTATTTTAAAAGTCTGCCTATCACTCAACAAAAAGTAACTTTGTAACCTTTCCATGTGGGTTTGGGGGTGCCCCTGAGAGGTGGGGGGAGCTAAGAGCTCTTGAAAACTTTTGCCTTTTTGTTTGGGTTTTTTTCTTTTAAGAACAAGGAAATGTTTTTACCGGAAGCATGTGCTTAAAGCATCTCTTTTCTGAAATCACGAATCCCGGGTGGGCTGTGGGGGACGGCCGTGCATGTTTCAGGACCCACCACCAGGGGCCCTCCGCGTTCCAGTCACACACGCTCCCTGAGTACTGTCTACGGCTGGAGACAGACAGGAAGTAGTAACAGCGCATGCAGCTCCTCCAAGAAAGCCAGCCAAATTAACGTTTGGAAACCTTCTATTCCATATGTTAGCATTTAGTGCGGTCTCTTTTCAAGCTTATTTAATCTAATTTAAAAATTTCAAGCGAGCCTATCTTGGTATCTTTACGTGGTGTTTACATTTCACATCCAGAGTTGTTCTTTGTATGATATGTGACATTCATTGCTTGATACTTTTGACCCAAAATTATGTGTTTGTTAGGATTGAATTTAAATAAACATCTTTAAACAAGGAGAGCCTATATTAAATCCATAGAATAAAAATAGAATCATGCAAATGTATGTGTGCTAAATATTTACATGTGAAACTGAATATAGCTATTTTCCTGGAATAAAACATTGATGAGACATAAGATTTTGCATATGTGTATTTTCCATGTTAAAGGTTCTCTGAAGTGCTTTCACTTTGACTATTTCAAATGCTTAGACCACTTTTCCCAGGAACTGATACCAATAAAATTTAACCACTATCTTCTCTTGTCCACAGAATAGTTACGTGTTCATAAATGAACTATATAAGTACATAATAAAGTATAAATGTTATATTTATTTTCTAGAACAATTATACAGGTCTCAATTTTAAAGAAATACAGTTTAATTGTTTAGGTTCTAGGAAAAATTCAAGGACAATGTTATTTTTCAAAAATGCAGAAAACTTGTATTGAGTTGTGTATCAGCTTATACGTTAGTCACACTGCTTTCAGGTTTGGTTTTCTGTCTTCACTCTCCCGATTTTATCAATCTTAGAAAACTTTCATTATATTTGACAGTCTTATATTAGGTGCCTGGCTGATTTTAAATGTCTATTTTAACCATACACCATCTATTGCTTGTCATTCGACTCACCTTCATCTGGTGTTCATCTTTCTCACTTTATTATATATACAAAATTAGCAATTATTCCTTACATTATGGCCTAGTGCCTTGTGAACATAAACTTTAGAGTGAAGCAAGTTTCTAATTTGTAGTGTTCACTATCTCTTTCCTGAGAAGAGGGGGGTTGGGAATCATCAGTCATGAGCTTAAGAACACCAGAGGGAGTAAGTTTTTGTCTCTCGTTAGCCGTCCCAACTCTCGTGCCTCAGTTTCTCCAGCTGAAACGGGACCAGTTGCCATTCACTGGGCAGCGTCGTTAAAATGTGCAGTTAGTTCTCATGTTCAGCAGACTAGAGTGTGATTCTTTTATCTGCAAGCTGCTTGAAGATACAAAATGTGAAAGTCCTAAATGTTGAATAATCTGCAATAAAGATTATATTCAGAGGATTTCAGCTGCAAGTGACTTCTGCCACATGTGGGGGCCGCGTGTCCCAACTGGGGATTTTCCACCAGAGTCTGTCTTTTCGAGAAGGACACAGAGGATACAATAAATAGAGCTGTGGTGATTTCTGGTCATATAGAAGCAGGCTGGGAAAATGTTTCTTTTCTGCATAGAAGTTGTGGTTCAGGGAGGAACAGTGGTGGGACCAAAGGCCTGTTCACTCTGAGCAAATATCTATTAATCAGAACCAGTCAATATTAACCAGCAGGGTCCCTGCACTAGATCATGGAATTACATGCCTATGATCTTCAAAAGGAAAACAATATGTAAGCCACAGACCCATGTCTGTTACTATGCGTTGTGTTCCTAGGTAATCTGTCACGAGACCAAAAAAGATTCATTTTCTAAAATCTGGCGCTGCCATTCATAATTCCAGGGCCTAGTTGGAAAAATTAAGCAAAAAGTTCCAGCTTAATAAAGCCTGGTCCATTTCAGAGATAAAGTTTGGATTCCATTGTATATTTGTTAGGCAGAAACAGACCATGTTACATTTCTTTTAAAGGTTATTTTAGTTTTGAGACCAGAGTTCATTTAGGACTAAAAGATGCATTTAGTAGTCTCATAATTCAGGTCCCAACCCATTAATTTCTTTTGTGTGTGTAGGACACAGTAAGAAAACTGTTAATTTTTGTACAAATGTTTATTTTAAACCAAATATCTTTTCCAAGTAAATATTTGCAGAAAAGAGATACACATTTTACTATTTCTTTGCCACAATAAAGCTGCATGATGTGATTAGCTGAACATCTTTGTGGTGATAATTTAAAAAGTGTAAGCTTCTCCTTAGAACTCATGCAGTGAAATTTTCATACCTAGTTTTGTTTTTTCCCTCTGAAAACATTGACTAAGAAGTTTGTTATTGCTTATAGCTAACTAGGATTGAATTTCATTTTAATTTATACTGGAGATTTGTCATAAAATGTCTCAGCACTGTATCAGTTACTTAAGTGGCTGTGGTTGGCCTGGCTCGATGCCACATTTCCTCAGATGCACCTTCAGATGCATAACTTCAAAGGAAAAGAGTATCTGTTGAAACAAGCATAAAAGGCTGTGCTTTCATCCTCTGATACACATTTTATCACTAGAACAATCCAAAAGTTCTTCAAAGAAACATTCAAAATTGGGATTTTTCATTTCCCTTCTCAGGTGGAAAGATTCTACCAAGGGTCCATTTTCTATAATCATTCTTTGAAACCTCTTTATGTTACTTTTACATTTTCTTGGTTCAATACTAATGCCATCAAAGGCTATGCATCCTGTATCCTTATTTATAAACAAAAGTCTAGTTATTATTTTAATAACTAACATTTACTGAGGCAAAACCGACTTGGCCATCAGATCTCCCATCATGCCTCACGCATTGAGGCAGGTAATCGCTCCAAGCAGGTAGCTATTTACCCAAGCACTCTATGGAATGTATTCACAATGACTATTTCTGCAGCGTCTTTTACAAACGTGGTCTTTTTGGCCTACACTACTCTTTCCTGACGGAGGCACACTCTAATTAAGAGACACATCTTTAATAACCAATCGTCCTTCCTCCCAGAAGCTTCTTGGCTTTACTCCCCACACCATCTTGGAATGTCAGGTAATCCTACATAGTTAGGGAACCCTCTTGTACAAGGACAGTATGGAGGACCACACTCACTTCCATGTGCTAGAGCTTTCAGCAGCCGGAGTCACGAGAATTCCGTGAGGCAGTATGCATCGGTGGCATACATGTGGCCAAACTGCAGCCTGAACATCTCAGGGCAGGAATGTCTGGGCCCCCACCCCCATGATAATCCGATCTTTCTCCTCTGGGCTCACGGTCGGCTTGAGTTTTGGAAAATGACTTCTTAAATGAAACAGGTTATTTCTGTAAATAAAACAAGCTCTGGCAGTTTCCTCTTTGTTGAAAGTAGCGTTAAATCATGGAAGTCAAATTTCTCTTTGATGCAAGTTGCTTGGAAATAAACTCTTCTTTCAAGAGGTAGCAAAATATTTGTTCGCAATTTAAATACAGGAAGTTAAGAAAGGTCAGAACCAGTCAAATCAACAGGGTCAGTGACATGAATAAGCTCACCAAGCTTCTCCCTGCAAATCTTCAGAGTGTATTCTAAATTGATGTTCTGTAGTCATTCAGAGAACAAAGGAAATTCAATAAAACCACCCTTATATGCAACTTAAAGGAGGGATTAAGTTTATCTAGCATTGCAAGATAACACACTTTGTAGGCTATTCATTATTTAATGTAATGCGGTGGAGATTTACATATAAGATATCTTACCGGGAACATTATCGGACATTTGTGCTCTGTGGTTTACGCAGCAGTGGAAATTATTATAATCGAAAGACATGTTGATATTAATTTCCACAAAAGAAAATGAAAACAAAAGAAGCAGGACTGGGTAAGGCCTAGAATTCCCAGTCACCCTGCGGAGAACGCTCCTCTCCCAGCACGTGTTCCCAGTCTGCCTCCGGTGCGCACAGCAAACACTTGTGCGCCCGGCCCCGCCCCGCGAGCCAGCGCGCCCCATCCGCCCCACTCTCCCACCCCCATTCCTCCCTCCGGGGCCGCAGCTCTGCTCAGAGCTACTCTCGCCCTTCCAGCTGCGTCCCTGTTGGCTGATTCCGAGATCAGGTGGGTGGCACAGCACCAGGGACCTCCAAGGGCTAGGGGGCCTATCAAGTAGGGCCAAACCTCAGCAGAGGCATGCCGTAAAACCAGCGGAAGTCCAGCTCCGTCCAACCCAGGGGCTGATCGCGCCCTGCGGACTCCCAGCCTCACTGTCCGCTCATTGTAACACATTCACATGCTGAGCAGCACCCCGCACACCTGGGACAGGACACAGGCCTTCCAGATTAGGGAGCCTGAGTAAGGCCGCACGCTCTTCTGAGAAGTCTCCGCCCCCTGCCTGGGAACAACCGGAGCATTCCTCACCTTAGTGAATGATTGAGTGCCCCGCCCCTCAGTAAACGAGCCTCAGTATTGAAGTGAATCCCTCTAAGGAGGGGCTGCCTGCCACGGAGGAGTCCCCTCTCTGTCCTACTGCTTTCTCTGATGAACTGTCTTTTCCTTTAAATGCTGTGCTGGCTCCTTTCTTAATTCCCTTGAGCAACCGAGAGTCCCCAGTGGGCTGTGGGCCTCTGGGTCCCGGAGCCCCCAATGCCTGCATCCCTTCTGAACCTGACCCTGAACTTGATTCAGAACCTCGGTCTGGTGACCGTGTTACAGAACAAACGGGGGGGCCCCGGGACGATAATACTATTACTGAAAGAGACTCAGGTCTGTCATGTCCGCCGCCTTAAAGGAAAGATAGCCCTCAATGCCAGAGATTTGTGAAAAGGAAAGGAAACGTGTATTTAGTGCTATACAAACTTAAAGTAGTGACCTAATGTCTTTATCAAAATCTTAAAGTCCCTTAAAACACCCACAAACACAGTCCTTCCTTCCCCTTTGCCCAGTCTGGGGTATCGCATCTCAGGAAAGGAAATAGAAGTCCAGGCTCAGGCAGCTCCCGGTTCTTCCCAGTAATCCAGGCTCGGCTGGTAGGGTCTCCCTCGGTTGTCAGCACCCTCAGCTGTGTCACCGGAATCTCTGCTAAAGCCGGGTGGTGGTTCCCCCTCCTACTGCTGCGAGGGTCCCCACTCTGGCAAAGCTGCGTGGTCCTCTCTCCCCCAGGACCGTGGGAGCCCTCTACTCTGCCAAAAGCCACATGGTTCTCTCAATGGCTGCCACGCCTGGGCTTTTAAATCCCCGTGCCAACCTTCCTCTGCAGCCCCACTTCCGACTCCGCCCACACTCGGCCACACCTGCCCTCAATCTGCTGTCCTTTCCAGCTTTTCTGGTCGCCATCATGGTTCTGGGCAGGTGTGGCCCCATGTCCTGGAGCCAATCATCTCCAAGCTCTCACGCGGGCACTGTAACTCGGGGGACCTGCCCCCCCGCCCAGTTACATCTTGGTGGGGAAGTTACTTCCATCCCCCTGGCTCAGAGCATGGCCACAGCTATTTAACATATCTATGTAACCAGTCAAAGGTTATAGATATGTTAAATGACCACACCCCAGAGGTTAGCTGCAGAGCTGTTGCTATGCAAAATAGCTCTCAATGGGCCTGCTCCATTTGTCCCTTTCCCCCACCCACACCTGGGGGGGAGGGTAGGACATCCTAGTATTTTCCGAACACCTTGAGTTCTGGACCCCATTCCAAATGTCCATTTGGCGTCCCTCTCTTGGCCACACCCTGTAACAACCGTACTATTTTCCCACTCTGAAAGGACCTCCTTCACGATCTATCCTTCCCCACTTGAGGCATCTCCATAGCTGCTACTTGCACCCAATGCCATGGCCATGCACACACAATCCAGTGCCCAAATCTCCTTTTATGCGTCCAAACCTACACGTCCCTCCTTAGGCAGGCACAAGTTTCCTCTCCCGTCCCAGAAGAGGTTTTCTTACACTGTGTCAGACCAAACTCTTCATCCGTAGTCTTCAAGATTTTGGAGCAACTATTGCTTTTGCAAAACTAATCCGTTCTTATTATATACAAGCAAGCAACACTGAAAAGCACCAATGAAAAAATAATAAACTGCCCCAAATCCAGTTGAAAACGGTCAAAGGAATAGAGCATCCAGGAACTGAGAACTGTGCAAGGCCCTAAATCCATGGTGGCCGCTCAGCTTCACCCCTGCAGACACACACCACTTAGATCCCCATGGTGTAAGGAGTTGTCAGTGGGAGGAAGACACCCCAAAGCTTGTCCACACCCCGTGGTCAGGGCTGAGGGGCAAACAAGGGCTTCTGGGACCTGACCAGTACAAAGCAACCATGCAACGGGCAACCTGACCATAGTTATTGAATTGACAAGTCCAGTTTCACCTGGAAACCTCACATCTCACGATCTAACCTCTGGAAACAGCTACACAGTTACTTACAAATTATTTATTGCATCCGTCTTTGACGTGGAAATTACTGGAGACAACACGAACTGTCACTGGCTTATCCTTCGAGAGACCCTAACGTTCTCAATGCCCAAACTGTTGACATCACAAGCCCAGCCGGCTTCTAGGAACTGAGGTGCCCAGTGAAAAACCAGGTGCAGATTGTAACGCCAACCAATGAGGGCGCTGTGTGCAAGAGGGGCCGGGAGCAGCGGCTGAATGACTCAGCTCCAAAAAGGACGTAATTGCCAGGCGTGGCCACATCCTGTGGACGCAGGGGCCTGCTTTGCTGGCCCAGACAAGGTGCCCTTGGAGAGCTTAGCCTGCCCCAAGCCTAGGCCCTGAGAATGAACTTGCTGCTTCGCTTTGTCTCCTGGGGACCTGAGCGGCCCTAGGTAGGTGGGTCTCGGTTTGGGGTCCCGCCAGGAAGGGCAGGGAATAGAATCTTCACCTACTGGCTTCTAGATAAAGACACAGGTTCTTTCCCAAAGGAAGGTGATGTGGGTATTTCTTTCCTTTCCCACATTCCATCCTGCTCCGTGTGTTCAGGGTGGGGGGTGGGTGGCAATTTTCTTACTCTTTGTGCTGAATCTCCAAATTCCCTACTTTTCTTATAGCCACTCTGCTGGTTTTTAACTCATTGTCTGTGTGGTCTTCTCTCCAAGTCTTTTTTTTTTTAAATCTTACATTGACCAATTCCCTCGAAAACATAATGCACAAAATTCTTTATTTATTCTCAGGATCTCCACTTTGACTCACATCACATGGGGGTTAAACGCAATGTGGAAACTCCAGGCCTTATTTATGCACTTGCTTGATGAAAAATTTCTTCATAAACTATTAAAAAGTCTTGGAAGAGGAGTGAAAAATCTTCGAGTTTGAAGAGTTACATTCATGTGTAATCGACAACGTCAGAGGAAGTGAGTGAGCTCCCGGAGGGCCCCCTGGGAGATATCTTCCCCGACTTCCATCACAATCCGAGTGGCCACTCTGTCCCTCGCTTGTGAGAACTAGATATTTGTGTGTAATTGTTTTACAGTTTTAAATAAGTTTTATAAGACTTGGTCAGCATGCAATCTTTACTTAAAATATAAATGCATTCAGTGGGGATAGATAGTATGCTAAGGAGAGAAAAGCAGGCAAACACGTTATCCAATTAATTTACACATTTTTATTACTCTACATGGAATGTACATTTATCGGTGAAACCAAATATAAACATTCAGTGTTTAAAGTTGGGCTTTGTTTTTATATAAATTTGGAATTTCTCATTATATTAATAAATTATCATTAACTCTAACTTCTTTCTTTGAGTAAGACCAACTTAGTAACTTTTAAAACATGTTTGAAAGTTAATTCTATAGAAATAAATAACTCTGAGCAAAAGAAAAAAGGTGTGTGAAGACTAGATTTTCAGCCCAGGATGCTTTTTTCACCCAAAATTTATATTTCCTTCCTGAATGAGTGCTGAATAAAAACAAATTTTAGAAAATGTTGGTTTTATTTTACCAATTTGTGCTTATATTTTATTAAGTAACAGGATAGTACATTTTTTGGGAACAACTTCTCTTTTCTCTGGGATAATTGTGTTATCCTGAAGTATTTTTTGCATTAATGTACCAGGGCTTTGCTTCACCTTGTTGTAGAATGCGGAGTGACCACCAGGTGGCGCTAAACCCTTTGCAATGGATTTATCCAGCTAGAGGTGGTGCTTCCAAAGGTAACAATTTGTACGCCTGTTATGTCCATAAAGTATGTGGTCTATTTATAGGCGCTTGCACTACAGATTTTCACGTGCATGCTGATATTTTATTCGCACTTACTAAGAATGGTTCTGCCAGGATAAATCAATCCTTCTTTCTGGGGGAAAATGGTTACTTTCCTGAACCATCATCTCAAAGCAGACCAGCCTGCTATTGGCACTCACTCCTGACAGCAATCCACTTCTATCCCTGCCGGCAGGAACCTCAGCCTGTGAGGGCCTTTGGGGGTCCCAGCCTCCGTACGTGGGCCGCTTCCTCCACTACCCACCCCACACCTCACGAGCTCCTTCCCAGACAGCAATATGCAGGCCCCTCCAGCTTGGGTTGTATTTCTCTTTTCCCCAAATGAGGACAATGTTGCAAATGGTTATGTATCTAACAGACAAAGAAGTACATCCACCGAGGTCTATTTGTACAGTACATTTTGAGCTCCTTGGAAGACCCTCAATCAAAGGTCTTTTTAGTCAAAGCAATCCGTTATTTATCAGACATGCAAGTTCAAGTCTTTAACTTCGACATGCTCTTTGGATAGCTTTTGAGTCAAGAGTGGAGGGGAACCCAGGGACAGAATCTTATGGCACATGAGATAGATGTTTAACAAAGATGACTGAGGAAATACAGGTTTTAAACACTGTGTGCATAAATCTAGGTGTGCCGTACATTTTATAAAAATCGCGAAACTGTTACGACAGCTCTCAGTAAGTCCCTCACCAGAAATAATTTTTTGCATTTACAAGCTGTGGGCTTGTTTTCGTACATCCCTTCCCTTGGACTCCAGTCTGCCAGGGGGCTCATCTTCAGAGGTTCTGCTTCTAAAAATGTTGGCCTTCAGGTCTTCCCAGAAGCGCTCCAGAGCTGGGGCTGGCAAACCCACACACCTTCAGAGGTCGGGAAAACAACAAACGTGAATAAAACAGGCTGCTCCAATGTGCGGGCGGGCCACTTCCAAAATGTGGGAGACGCCCCTCTCCCTACACAGGCCCTCCAGTTCGGTTATTTTAAGAGACGGCGCAGGCCTGACAGGCACCAGCAGCCTGGACACGTGTCGTATCTGCATGACATTCTGTTACAGGGTGCAGCCGAGAGGGGGGGGACCCCAAATGGACATTTAAAATGGGTTCCAGAACTCAAGGTGTTCAGAAAATACTAGGATGTCTTTCCCCCACCCCCAGGTGTGGGTGGAGGAAGGAGACAAATGGAGCAGGCCCATTGAGAGCTGTTTTGCATGGCAACAGCTCTGCAGCCAACCTCTGGGGTGTGGTCATTTAACATAACTATAAC
>PVIA01013694.1:0-30786 GCA_004024845.1 Tonatia bakeri
TTGTAAATTGTGCTGCTATGAACATTGGGGTGCAAAGGTTCTTTTGGATTGGTGTTTTAGGATTCTTAGGATATAATCCTAGCAGTGGAATTGCTGGGTCGAAAGGCAGATCCATTTTTAATTTTCTGAGGAAGTTCCATACTGTTTTCCATAGTGGTTGTACCAGTCTGCAGTCCCACCAACAGTGCACTAGTGTCCCGAAAAGGGCACAAATCTTAAGTTTACAGCTTATCACACAACATAGGCTACTGAACATTACCCACACTACAGAGACCTACTATGTGCTTTCATCCTGCAAAGATAAACACTATACAAATTTTTTACCATAAGTGCTGCCTGTTTTTGAACTTTATTTAAATAAGATTACATGGTATGTATTCTTTTTGTTGCTAAATGTTATGTTTTTGAGATCCATCCATGATGTTACACATAGAAATAGTTTTCTTTATTGTGGTATATTATTCCATTATGCATAAATACCACAGCTTATCTAACCATCTTGTTGATAATGGACATTTGGGTGGCTTCTAGCTGGGTGTTAAGTATAATGTACGAAGAATGTTGTAACTATCTTTGTGTGCACATATGTACCCATTTCTTTCGGATTTATGCTTAGGGGTTGAATTGCTGAGTCATAGGTCAGATAAATACTTTACTTTACTGGTAACAAAATTTCCAAAATAGTTGTGCCAGCTTAAACTCCCACAGCAATGTATGAGTTTCTGGCTGCTCTACATCCTCCCAATACTTGGTATCGTCAACCTTTTTACTGTAATTTTAGCTATTCTGGGAACTAGGCAGAACTAAAGAGGAACTGGCATCAGATACATTCCAAAGTGCATTCTCTCCCTCTCATTCCCTCTCCCCACCTTTCTCTCTCATTTAGAGGAGTTTCAACAATAAGAAAACTCTCCCCCATTCCCCCTTCCTACTGTCTTAAAGAATAACTCCTTCGTTCCCCTTCAGTGTTTGTCCAAATCTCACTTCCTCTCTGAGGTCGACCAACCCTCACTTGATTCAACTCATGTCCTCTTCCTTGGATCCCAGCACTCCTGATGCTTTCACCATGCTCTACTTTTAAATTTTCTCACTTACTACTTCCTAACATACTATAGAATTTTCTTACTTAGGTTCTTAGTTTATTATCTTTCTCAGCTACAATGTTAGTCCCAAAAGGGCAAGGCTCTTGTATATTTTGTTCACTGAGATATTCCAGGAACCTAGAACAGGGCACCTAGAGCATCCCACATGGTAAGCACTCAGTAAATACTGTTAGGTGAATAAGATGGAATTTATTATCTCATATAAGGAGTCATGAGTAGGGTGGTGTCAGGATTGTTGGTTCTGTGGCTCCGTGAGAGCCATGTTCTCTTCACCCTCCAGTCTGCCATCCTCAGCATACTTACTGGCTTGTTCTCTTAGGCTAACTCTGTTCATGGTTGCAGTGAGGCTACTGCAGTCCCAGGATTGCATGCATCACACATTACAGGAGTTGACAGGACACATCCAGCAGCAGCAGAAGGATGGCTGCTATCCACTTTTCATTTATTTCCTTTTTTTTAATCAATGAGGAGTCATATATTATTTTTTTAAAAACCACTCTTGCATTTACAGCAATTGAAATTAAAATAAATGCATGTAATTACATCAGTTGCTAAGCTAATACAGATAAGAATTCACATTCTAAATATAAATTACTTGATTACAACAATGTTAGATTTGAAAGAAATATATCAATGTAAATTTATGAAATGTTAAAAAGGCATTTCTGGGTATAGTGAGTATAATAATTTGATATTGCTTTTGAAAAATAATAGCTGGAAAATGATTTTTAAAAATCCATATTGTTATTTGATTTGATAAATTTTTGTAGAGGGAAAATGAGTAAATCTTCCATGAGGATAATTAAAGGATTTATTTGACTATATTAAAATAAGACAAGGTATCTTTAAAAACTGTAAAAATGTATGTTAAAGTACACAATTTCCATAAATCATGATATAACCAAAATATATGAGAGACAACTTATACATTTTTTTGCTTCCATCAACTGAATGCATACTTTATTTAACTTAGGTTATAGGTCAAACGGATTAAGAAAAAGTCACTTTTGCTAAGAAAATGAGATAGCAGTCAAGGACCTGTGGAACCCATTTAATATTAGTTGTTTTGAATAAATAAAGAACATTTAATGTGAAAATGTGAATTAAAACATGAACTATATTGATTACAATATTGCTCAACATATCTGCAAGTCTCATGCTTATAACATCTGAAGAGAAAATAACTACAAATCACACTGCTAATCCGTTGGGCATTTCTAGCTGAATTAAGTTTTTCCTTGTTAAAGAAATTATCTTTGTTTTCCCTCTCTCAGGAATGCATGTAAAACAGTTCCTGTCTCAATGTACGCCCAAGGCAAAAAGTTCAGTGCTCAATTACCTGCTGTCTGAAGTCTCATATTTTGCAGTGAGCAAGTGAAATAGCATTCTAATCAGAAGTCTTGACCCATGCTCTTCTTTCTGCCTCCCCAGACCTGCAAGCTATTTGGCATATGAAGGTCTTGACCTGAGAAAACCATCTTGGATAACCACAGCAAGGAGAAGGAAAAATGCAACACCTAGGAGATCTCAGTAAACAGTAGAATCATGCCAACCTAATCTGTGTTAAAATGCTCGGAATGTGGGAGCCGCTGATGATGCCTGTTGTCTGTGTGTCTGACTGAGTCCTTTCTTTTCTCAGAGCAGCAAAGCAAAGCCTGGGAACCAGGCCAAACGCCTGCCACTTACCTTAAATTGATCAGCCACTTTGAGATTAAAACCCCTGAAAGCTGCCACACCGTGAAAACAAGGCCTCCTTCACATTAAAGGCAAATTGCGACTTTGGGTTTGCTGTGATCTTTTTTCCATTTTATCCAGTTTTTCACAGTGCACACTTTTTTCCCCCCTTTCCATTTATGCTCCAATGTAGAAGCCAATAGTTACAGCATCTTGGCCAAGCATTCATTAAGGTTTATAAGAACAAAATTTATGGTTATTTAGGAGTTGGCACAAAGACAGACTGTTGCTAGAAAAAGAAAAAAGAAATACAGGTGGGAAATATAAGCCTCAACAAAGGCCCATACTATACAGTGGTGTGTTCGGCTCTCAGCAGTGGTCTAGGAGGAAAATTATATCGTATTTAAAATCAGCTACTCCTCTATTCTGGATCTTTCCCACTTTATGGCTCTGTAGGTGATTGAAACAAATATACTGGTCATTCCCAGAGAGTTTTCTGTCTGGTGCAAGCGCTACCATTTATAGGAGGAGCAGGTATAGAGATAGATGTGTGTTTGCCTGAGTGGTAATCTGTCAGTTTGGCTAATGGACAAAGTGTATTGAACAATACATATATATATTATGGGTCAGACTATGGGCTCTCCCATGCAGAGAAGAGTCATGTTGTCCTCCTCAGCAGACCTTACATAATGGCAGGGCTTGTGTTCCCAAAAATGTAGGGTGTGGGCTAAACACACCCTTAATCTTTGAATTCGGGTAGTAATGTGGAATTCTGGCATAGGCTGAAGTCTATATTCTCCCTCAGGAAATATTGCTAATGATTAAAAAGATCTTTCTGGTTTTCTGCTTTAGGGAAATATGAAGGCTCCTTGTCCTGTCATTTGCAATATTTGTGAAGCAAGCATTTTAAGACCATATTTTAGTTTCTACTCATTGTTGTCCAAGAAGTACACAGGAGTACTTGGATATATTTAAAAACATATACAGCTTCAGTGTTTCATAATGTAAACTGTTCACAAAATATCACTTGTTTTAGCTGTGTCAGAAACTCATTGTATGATGTAGGGAAAGTTAATTTAAATGTCCAACCATCTCCTATTATCAAATGTGAATATCAATGCCAAGACCAATATAATAATATTAATATCCAGTTTTCCCATTATTATTATTATTATTATGTACTCTACCAGGTGTACTGAGATAAGGTGTTGCTTCCATTTCCATGACCTTCCACACACTGGAATGTTTTCACCATTCTTCTCTGTGAAATTAAGTTCATCTTTTTTACTGACTTTATTTCGGAAAATTAAAAAAAAAATTACTGTGCTTTTTCCATTACCATTTATCTTCCTTACACCCTCTTCCACCTCCACCTACCCTCCCCCCCACAATTACCACACTGTTGTCTTTGTCCATGGGTTCTTTCCCTTTTTGCTTGGTCCCTCCACTCCAACCCCTCCCCCCTGTGCGCCACAGAGCTGTCATCCTTCTCTCTTATTTATGAGTCTGTCTCTATTTTGCTTGTTAGTTCAGTTTGTTTATTAGATTCCATATATGAGTGAAATCACACAGTATTTGTATTTCTCTGATTGGGTTATTTATTCCTTTCATTTCTTAACAGTAGCAGTTGAACATGGAAAATCGTAGAGTGTTATATGAACTTACATTTGTTTACATGTTGCTCTGCAAAGTGTATTTACTTGTGCACAGATGTGAGTATTCTCCCCTAACTACATGCAGGGCAGGGGTCAGGACCTTCTTGACATCCCTCCACCAATAAGATTTTTATTAACTTTGGAAAATTGAATATGTATACAATCTTTTTCATCCCTTCATAAATGCAAAATAAAAGTTTGGCTGCATGAATGCCCAATGTGATCATCATTTGCAGATAATACTGTTATTTCTGAGTGTGGGCAAGCCTTGTTGTTAAGTAGTGATAAGAAGTCACTTCGCCTGTTTTGCAGTGTCACACAGCCAGAGCCATCACAGGGGGAACAGCAACACTATGGTTCAGTCTGGTGCTGATCTCCATCTCTGCATCTTTTTAACCAGTTTGCCTTAAAACTTGGTCATTTGAATTTTCTATTATGCCTATAGAATTTCATCTTGACTACTGATTTCATCATAACTTCCAAGTCTTCATAATTTCCACTTCCTATTAGTTCCAATTTGTCCACATTTCATCAGTTATTAAGTATTTATAGAGGGCCTGATACATTCAGTGTAGGCTAAGGGTGATTGAAAAATCTTTGTATAACAAGTAGTTGATCAAAAATGCAAAGCAAACAAACTAGTGATTTGCTTTGCATTTTGTTGCAAAGGATAACAATTTGAGGACAATTCAAGAGAATGTACAATCATATTTCATGATGAAACAGCCAATACAGCAGTTCAGAAAGTGTACATTGAAGCAATCACAGAATGTACAGGACTTGAACAGGGCCTGGAGGGATGATGGATAAAGGATGGAAGTCTCTCTAACAAAGGGGAAGACATAACAAAGACACAGAGGTGGGAATGAACTTGGTGAAACTCACAAATCAAGCAAGATATATTCTGGGTGGAGAGGTGAGAGTGTGGCTAAGCCTGTCGAGAAATAGAACTAAGAGAGAGACCAGAGCCAATGATGAAAAGGCCTTGAAAGTCAAACAGAGGAGTTATGATTGTCTTGGGAAAAATGAAACCCTCTTAAGGTTTTGAGTTGAGAATGAAAGATTTAAGATAAATATCAATTCTTTTTGATGCAAAGAGCCCTAGACTTGGAATCAGGACACCCAGACTTTGGTCTCAGTTTCACTATTTCCATGATGTGCAATCTTGAGCTAGTTAGTGAATCTGAGGCTTAGTTCTTATTCATAAAACAGGGAAGATAATACCTGCCTTGCCAGTCTGGTTCAGCACACCACTGACAGCCACTGCAGCACACAGGTGCGATGGGATCAGGGTGCGGGGGCAGTGGTTGCAGACACTGAGTAGAAGAAACAAATCACAGAGACATTGCAGATGCTGAAACCGTATCGGAGAGGTGACTCTGGTCCATTGGTCTCCAGACAAAATAATACTTCCAATCATCTTCTTTCCCTAAAATGCCACCTCCTTGGGTACTCTATGGACCCTGACATTTTGCTACTCTCTCTTTCCTTGTTCTTTTTCAGAAAGAGTCCATTTGTCCCTATTTACACCACTTAAGAAAGCTCAGACCCTCGCTGAGAAGTCACTAACAGATTCCTAAGGCCTATGTTTATTCAGTTTCTCCTCTATTAACCTTATACATTCCCTTGGTTAACATTATGTCTTAGTATCATGCCTCCTTATTTTCTTTAAGTCTCCAGAGTTTCTACTGAGTCTGACTCTAAATGAATTTTTACTTCCTACCTAAAAGAACTCACTTGCCCCCACTTTTTCAAATCTCCCACTGATTGCTCTCCTCCTGCTGGTCATTTCACCCTTCCTATTACTCCTTACCAGCACACTTCTATTTCCTCCTGTTCTCTCATCTCATTCTTCAGACTTCTTGCATTCAAAAGGATGTCAAATCCTGGTGAGGATGTGGGGGACAAGAACTTGCATAGTGTTGGTGAGAGTGTAAATGGATGCAACCAACTGAAAATCAATTTGACAATACTTAGTGAAGTCAAAGCTGCTCAGACCCTCAGACCCTCAGTTCCTAAGTATCCGTCCCAACAACAACCACTGTCATAGATGGAGTGTTTGCTTTGTGGAAGACTCTTTTCTCACTTTATTCTCTGAAAGGAGATGCTATCATTATCCTGGTTTTACTGAAGGGGAAACTGAGGCACAGATAAATTAAATAACACACCTATGGTCATACTGTTGTGACTTTGTGGTGGAACTTGGATTTGGAGTGGGCAATTGGGCTTCAGTGTTACCAACCAAACACCACCTGGAGAAATTCATGCCCCAGGAGTGATGTCTACAAATGTTCACTGCAGAGCACTACTTAGAACAGCAAAAAGGTGGGGTGGCCAAACTCCCCTTCCAAAAAGCAATGGATTCCAAAGAGTACAGGAGTAAAAATGAATGAACTGGATTCGCAAATATCAACACGGATGAATTTCAAAAATAGACTCTCATCTGAATAAAGCAAGATGTAGCAAGATATATACAATACTACCAGAGGTAAAAACTTTTAAAATACACAAAACAATAATATATGAGTATAGTCTATAGATAATTACATGTGTAGTAGTCAAAAACCTGAGATATGAATGAACTAGATCAACTGAAAAAGCCTTATAATGAGGGACAAACGACAGAGTAGAAATGGGATGATTTTCTTTGTGTTTCTAACATTTAAACACAAAAGAGACGGTTAATGAAAATATGGCAAAATATTAACATTTATTTAATCCAGGTACTGGGTATATAAGTATCACATTTTTTGGGTTCTTTTCTGTATATTGGAAATATTTTATATACATAATTCAAAAACATTAACAAATAAGAGATTAGCCAAAATGATGGAAGGGTGGTGCATATGTACGATGAAACACTGCTCAGCCATAAGAAAAGATGAAATACTGACACATGTGACAACATGGATGGCCTGTGAGAGTATCAGGCTAACCAGGGGTCCCCAACCTCCAGGCTTCAGGCTGGTACCTGTCCAGGCCCGTTAGGAACCAGGCCGAGCAGCAGGAGGTGAGCTTGAATGCAACGTGCTTGAATCACCCTGAAAGCATCTCCCATACCCAGGTTTGTGAAAAAAGTGTCTTCCACAAAACTGGTCCCTGGTGCCAAAAAAGTTAGGGATCACTGTGCTAAGCGAAATAAGTCAGAAACAGCTAAGAACCATGTGATGTTACTCACAGGTGGGATAGAAAACTAAAGGCAACAAATGAACAAACAAGACAAGTGAAAACTCACAGACAGCGTGGTGTTTACCAGAGTGAAGTGGGCAGGGGAGGGGTAGGAAAGGGTAAGAGGGGTCAAATATATGGTAACAAAATAAGCTATATAATCTTAATAACCAATGTCACTTCAATAAATTTAATTTAAAAACACTCAAGTAATTCTTGAGCACAGATAAAGTATTCAATAATGTGAGAGAATAAAAAAAGAAAGAAGAGACACTTTTTAAGAATCTAGAGATTGGTAAGGAGACAGAGCCAGACCCATACAATAGCTGGGAACAACAGATACACAGGCAAGTAATTGTGCAGCACGACGTACTGCTGCTGCAGAACCTCACCTGAGAGGGTTCAGCAGCTAGGCTGTGGTTGATATTGCAGGGGAAGGAAAATTGTACTGGGCTAGCTCTTTTTGCTGTTATTAAAAACAATTTTTATTAGGGTAACATTGGTTTATAACATTATATATGTTTCAGGTATACAATATTATAATTCAATATCTGTATACTGGTCACCATATAACTGATCCCATCTACCTATTCAGCCCTCCCCCCTTACCTTTGCAGCCACCCATCTGTCATTTGCATATGTGAGTATGTCTCCCAGATGGGCTAGTCTTCCAGCTTTGCATAGCCCTTTCAGTACTGCGCCTGGTGAGAGTGATAGCTGAGGCTTTGCTTTTAAGGATGGGGGACAGGAGACATCTTGGCCACCCAGCCACACTGACAGCTTGTTACTACTATGGAGCAGCCAAAACATAATTTTATTATTTTGTAATCAGCTCTCTGTTTATATACCTCATGTCCATAGATTCAGTGTAATTAGAGCCTCAGGATAATACCTAAGGTATTTATTGAACACATTCATGCTGAATCTATATTTGTTATTTATTTAACTCTCTAAATGTACACAATACTTGACAAATATGTAGAAAGACAAGTTTCCTTCCCTGGGGAGTTTATGTCCCAATGTGGACAAGCAGATCTTGACTTTGGGGAGACTTGTCAGGAAGGGAGAGGCTGCCTAGTTAGGAAAGGGAAGCTGAAATCTCTGGATAAGTGGGAATGAACATGTGGTGGGAATGAGGATTTTTAAAGAAATCTGTTAAAGTAAACATGATGTTCAGTCAGTATAATGCCCTTGAGAAAACTTTTTTGAGAGCAGGAGTAAAGGTCGAGAACATCAAATCTGTGGCAACACAATCATGTGTTGCCTAATGACTGGGATACATTCTGAGAAATGCATTGTTAGGTGTCAGTGAGTGAGTGAGTGGTGAGGGAATGGGAAGACACAGCACATCACTGCACACTACTGCTGGTGTTACAAAACTGTCCCACAATCCCCTCCTTCTGGCAGTGTCAGCAAGAGAACATGTGAGAGCTGTCAGTGCTGCTCCACGAACAGGGATGTGGGCTGGACTGACTGGGACTATCGAGGAAGAACCGGCTGGAGAAGGCACAAACCATCGAAATAGTGACAGCTGGAGGGTGGGAGTGAAAGGTGGCCTGAGGGTCAGTAGGAACAGGAAATACAGATGGAGAGATGAAGGATCACGGGGGACTGCCATGGCAATGAGGTTCTGGCTATTGCATGTTGGAGCAGTGGTCAGATGAAGGAACTGTGTGCTATTCATACAAATAGAGGGTGCTTAACGTGGAGGGGTCTAGAACTGAGGACTCAATAATTTGACTTTGGAAACTTGTTTTTGATTCCATTGACCCTATCTGGCACAAGGAATTCTCCATGGCATTGAATTAATGGAAGAAAAGCCTTGATAAAGTTTATCAAGGCTTAAGTGACTGACCTGAATTGTATTATCACTAAATGCAGAACAACAACAACAAAAAAGAACAAAGAAAAGGAAGAACAAAAAAAAAATCTGTTGAGATTTATGCTAATGTTCTGAGAGAACAGTCAGAGAGTAGAAATACGTGGTATGATATTTCTACCAGGGAGAAAGAGAGCAATGAGGAAAGCAAGCAGAATATGCTTTAAACCTCCTCAAGAAATGAACATCTAAGTGCTCTGGATTTGCAAGTGATAATTGCACCTTTACTCTTGAGTCTTAGATCAAGCTTCATTTTGGCTGCCTGCCTCTTCCCAGCCCCTGAGCTGCCTAAGACTCCATTGGCATGAGAACCTGTCTGTCTGTCTATTTTATCATCTCCCATGTCTTTTTCCAGAAGGATTTAAAGCAATTTTAGCAAAATATACCTACCCAGTAAGTTTAATCAAAGTAAAATTTCGGTAAGTACAAATTTACCTGCAGTGCTCTTCCCCAGCCCCTCACCCCAGTCAACCACCATCCATCCAATTCAATCTTATACTGAGATCCAGCTCAAACCTCCTCACCAATCTGACCCATCTATCCTGTCCTCCTACTATTCTGTGTGCATAATTTTACTCTATGGCATTTATCATATTGCTTTACAGTTTGTTGTTTCATGTAAGTTTTCTCATTAGACTGGGAACCAAGTTGTGTTTATCTTTGTATCCACTGTACTTGGCAAAGTGTCTGACATGTATTAGGTACACAAATCATTACTGAATAAGTGAGTGATACAAGAAAAATCAGAATCAAGGCAAAAAAGGGAGAAAGCAAGTACTATAATCATATAGATTAATATATGTATACTGTATTTTATTGTTGAGCATCAGACTTGCTCTGGAAGCTAGAGCAAAAAGAAAAACACAGAAAAATCACATTATCATTACCAAAACGAAGAGCCAAACATCCTCAGGGAAGCCTGTAATTTGTACCTAGTTACATCGCTCTCCCCTTATCTGCACGGAATATATTCCAAGACCCCCAGTGGATGCCTGAAACCACAGATAGCACTGAACCCTATATGTACTTTTTTCTTTACATACATACATGCATACATACATACAATAGAGTTTAATTTTTAAATGAGGCACAGCAAGAGATTAACAATGATAAAAAATAGAACAACTGTAAAAAAGTAATGTGAATGTGCTCTCTCCCTTTCTTTGTCTTTCTCTCGAAATACCTTACTGCACCATGCTCATCTTTCTTCCTCTTCAGGTGACGAGATGATGGAACACCCACGTGAAGAGAAGGAGTGATGTGAGTGACATAGGCATTGTGACAGAATTTTAGGCTACACTGATTTTCAGACAATACGTCAGAGGAGCATCATCACTAGCACAAAGTTCTTTTTTCTCTTCGGAATTTCATGGATAGAAGATTCGTTCTTACTATAGATCTTAGCAACCTCAGCATACAATTTTTTTCTTTCCTTAATAAGTCAACAACTTTCACCTTTTCACGTAAGGAAGCATTGTATAGCTTCTCATGCCCAAATTGCCAGCCTCACTACTCTTGAGCTTTGGGACCATTAGTAAGCAAAATAAGAGTTATTTGAATACAAGTGTTGCATTGCTGTGACAGTAGATCTGATAACCAAGATGGCACTGAAATATATTCCATATAATTTAGGAGTGAATACCTCTTAGGCTGGTCCCCTGGGGCATTTTGCCTTTGATTGTTGCCTGATTGTTGTTGCCACAACAATCACTATCAGGATGTTGCTATATGTTGCAACAAGGGAGTTGGAATTCTTTGCCTATCAGAAGCCCTCTTGCTCCCAGTGGTACTATTTTTCCCTGGCATCTACCATACAAATCCTGCTGGAACAGACCTTAGAATTTTCTTAGATTTATGCTGTGCTTTTTTAATCTCCACATCTTGCATCCTGGTCTTTATCACCTGCCTTCACTCATCTTATTCCAGTTCTTTCTATATAAATGACCAGGACAATCTTTCTCAAACTCTAAGTTTAACTATCCCTTTCAAAATGTAAAAAGAAGACATGCTAACCTGTCATATTATATGCCTATTTACATCAGTATTTTGTTTCCAAATGAAGGAAAATTTTATGGGGTGTCTCAAAAGGTTATGAAAATATATTAGTCACCTTTTAACAACTTCCTAATAACCAATTATCTACACATCTAGAATTTCTTTGTTTTCCTTGGGATAGGTTTATTGGTATAATGACATACTGTATGGTAGAGAGAGCCCCAAAGGAGAAAGGTTATGGGTCCTTTTTTCAGTTTAATCTTAAGCTTTTTGCAGAGAATGGGAAACAGTCACTAAGGCATGTAAGCTACAGGTGCTTGAATGTGGTGGTAATCAGGAACATGTGTTTATTTCAACAAAGAAGGGAGAGCAAAATGCTCAGATCTGCTGTTTTTACTTCTCCCAGAAAACAAGAATTCAGAAGGAAAAGCAAGGGGCTATTGAGTCCCATGTAGGAAAAAAAAGACAAAGCTCTGTTTAGGAGGAAGGACAGTAATAACAACCTAGTTGTTACTATGTCATTATTACTATATTACTATAATAACAACATATTACTATGTTGTTAGCACTGTAGTGGCACCATTGTTAGAACTTTCTGTTCCTAAGTCTCATTCCCTTTTTGAATCCTGATTTGTGCTCACCCAATACTGACTCAGTAGTTAGGTTCTGAATAAATAGCTTCCTATTTATTTCCTATATAGTTAAACTATGCAGCTCTTCATCAACCACAGATATTTCTTCATTGACTACTGCAAGAAAGCATTGTGGCCAGGCATTATAGTGCAGATAAAGTGGCATATGACTGCAGTGGGCATTTGTAGGATAGTTGGATTTTTCTGGCTGCTCAGTGCTCAGTGCTCAGGCTCCTGGCTACCTGCAGGAATGCCCCAGTGTGTGATATTGGTGGGATGGAAAGAGAATGGGGCAGATGTCCCTTTTCACTATCCCTCTTATTGCTAGGATATGGACATACAATACAGGCTGAGACAATTTGTGCCCCGATAGCAGTGAGACAAAGACACAAGGGACATTTAGAAATTATTTATGGCAGTAAAAAGAGTCCAGCAGCAGTGGTGTCTGTCAAGGCAGGGGGTGTGGCCAGCAGGAGCATCTTAGCCAGATAGTTCACATGGCCTGACCTTGACTGTGATTATTACTACTGAGTCTCTGGTTCCCGCCTACTTTCTGAAGCTGCCTCTCCAGCCTCCCTTTCTATTTTGCCTTAGTTGTTAGAGAAGATTTCTGTTGCTTATCAGATAAGTCTGACTAATGAAATATAAATTCAGTTCTTTTCTCCAATCATGCTGTCTCCCTGAGAGGAGAGGGAGGGATAGAGTCTGCCTCCCTCTGCAGCTACAGTATTTCCACATGGCTTCCAGGTTTGCTGCTGCAGAAAGACAATGTGAGAACTTGCACTTGCTCTTCTATGCTTTGGCCCAGAAGCACACAAGGCACTTCTTCTCATTACCATTAGCCAGAAGAAGTCATATGACCCCACCTGACTGCAAGGAGGCAGGAAGTGTCATCTTCCTGTGTGTCTAGGAGGGAGAGGAGATTCAGATGTGGTAGACACTAGAAGCCTGTGCCATAAAGAGTACAAACTAAGTGCTAAAGGTTCACTAAAGGTGGCAAGGGATAGAGGTTTAGAGAGTCAGAGAAAGTGTATCTAAAACAGCTTGAGTGCTTCCTCAGAGTTACTCTGTACTGTCTCCTGGACCCTGAGCCACTTGTTCTGCCTCCGTCTCAGCTGTAGGCTCCAAGTGGTTTGAGTGCCTGGTGACACCAGGCCCTGGAAGGGCTGGGCTCCCGTCTCTTCCGGATGTGAATGAAATGTGGCACAGCACGGTGTGGACTCTGGCTTTCCAAGAGGAAGCCAAAGGGGCTGAATGTGGCAACCTTGAAGGGCTGGGGAGCTAACTGCCCCTGGGTCCAACTTTGACTAAGAGAAAACAGGAGTCAGAAGGTAAGAAGGCAGATACATTCCAAGTTCCTCCTTCCCTTGAGGCACAGTTTCTGCATAAGATCAGTCAGGACACCTGCTGAGCCTCGCCCATTGTAAAGCACTGGCCAGCAGGGATCTTCCAGCACGGATCTTTCACCTTGTATGGCTTAGCTTATTTTCCAGTTTCACTTTCTTTCTGCCCTTACTCTTGCTGGCTTGGGATGGTATTCACAAATAAAACATTGCAAAAAAAAGAAAAACAACCCAGCAACCCAACCCCTCAGTTTCCTTTTCTGTTGCTTACTCTCTACTACTCCCACATTCACAATTTTGGCCACCAAATATGTGATATTTTCCCCTACACATGAAATATGTCTCTGATTCTTAGTGGATATCTACAATTTAATTCAGTGCTGGCACTATCTGTCTCAAGTTATTGTCAGGTACCACAAGTTAAGGGCTCAGTTCCACATGACTATCCCCATCTGCAGCCAACTCAAAGTCCTAGGTTGTCACCTGTACTTCTGACTAACTCGCAATAATTCAGGGTTCCTGTGACCCCCCTCTCAAGTTCAATAGTTTGGTAGAACAGCTCACAGAAATCAGGGCAACATTTATATTTACTGGTTTGTTATAATGAGGGCTATGATAAAGGATACAGATAAAGAGCCAGATGAAGAGACACATAAGGTGAGGTCTGGGAGGTTCCTGGGAGCAGGGACTTCTATCCCCATGGAGTTGGAATGTGTCACCCTTTCAGTACATGGATGTGGTCACCAAATGAGAAGCTCTCCGAACTCCATAGATTAGGGATTTTTATGGATGCTTCCTCACATAGGCATAATTGATTATTAACTCAATCTCCAAACCCTTTCTGCTACACAGAGGATGGGGGTTGGGCTGAAAATTCCAAGCTTACAAACATGGCTCAGTTTTCCTGGTGACTAACTCATCCTGAAGCTATCTAGAAGCCCACCAAGAGTCACCTCATTTAAATAAAAGATTCTTCTAGTGCCCTGGCTGGTGTGGCTCAGTAGATTGAGTGCTGGCCTACAAGCCGAAGGGCTGCTGGTTCGATTCCCAGTCAGGGCACATGCCTGGATTGCAGACCAGATTCCCAGTTGGGAGCGTGTGAGAGGCAACTGATCAGTGTGTCTCTAAAACATTGTTGTTTCTCTCCTACTCTTGCTCCCTCCCTTCCCCTCTCTCTGAAAGTAAATAAATAAAATCTTTTTTAAAAAAGATCCTCCTATCACCTAGGAAATTCCAATGAATTTAGGAACTTTGTGTTGGGAACAAGAATCAAAGACCAAATATCAGAAAAAAAGATACTCCTACTAACTTTATTATTAGGAAATTGCAAAGGTTTTCAAAGCTCTGGCCAGAAGCCAGATATAAGGATGAAAGTATATATTTCTTATTATATTACGATATCACAATCATCAACACACCAGGTATTCCTACCTCAAGCTCTGCTTTCTAGACAACACAGACTAAAAGTTCATGCAAAATGAATTAATATTATATGATATATTTAAGGTTCAAAAATACTAATTATATACGAGATTTGCATTAAAAAACTTGAAGGATAACAGTTTAATTAAGAAGTAATTGTGTATATTCAGAAAAGATACTTTTTTGTATTTACCAATCTTTCACTGTTTTTTTCCAAAGTTAAAATGGCAAGCCATTTATCATCATACATATCTATATAAATAAATATATAGACATAAATAAATATATAGATATAGATTGCTTTTTTAAAATAATGTTTAAAAATGTTTTATTTATTTATTTTTAGAGAGTGGGGAAAGGAGGGAGAAAGAGAAGGAGAGAAACATCAATGTGTGGTTGCCTCTTGAGTGCCCTCAACTGGGGACCTGGCTTACAATCCAGGCATGTGCCCTGACTGGGAATTGAACCAGTGACCCTTTGATTCGCAAGCTGGCACTCAATCCACTGAGCTATACTAGCCATGGCTAATTTTTTATTTTTCAATTACAGTTGACATAGACCTTAATTTCAGGTGTAAAACCCAGTTATTAGACATTTATATAACTTATGAAGTGATTATCCTAATAAATGTTGTACCCATCTGATACTATACATAGTTATTACAATACCATTAACTATATTTCCTGTGCTGTACTTTATATCCCCATGACTGTTCTGTAGCTATCAACTTGTACTTCTTAATCCCTTTTCACTCATCTCCCCTAACCCCCAACCAGCTGGCAACCATCAGTCTGTTTCTGTGTCTATGTGTCTGTTTGCTTGTTTATTTTGTTTTTGAGATTCCTCATGTAGGTGAAATCACATGGTATTTGTCTTTCTCAGTCTAACTTACTTCACTTAAGCACAATACCACCTAGGTCCATTCAAGATGTTGCAATGGCAAAATTTCACTCTTTTTTATGGTTGAGATATATTCTATTGTATAGATGCATCATTTCTTCTTTATTCAATTTTCTACTGATGGAAACTTAGTTTGCTCCATATCTTGGCTTGTAAATAATGCTGTAATGAACATATGATGTGTAGGTCTTTCAATGTTTTAAGTTTCTTCAGATAAATACCCAGAAGTGGATTTTTTTGGTCATTCTATTTTCTTATTATAGCCTTTGTTTTAAAGTCTGTTTTGTCTGGTATAAATAGGTATTGCTACCCCAGCTTTTGTTTGTTTGCTTCCATTTTCATGAAATAACTTTTCCATCTCTTTACTTTCTGTCTCTGTGTGTCTTTTAATCTGAAGTGAATTTTTTATGGACAGCATATGTAAGGGTCTTGTTTTGCTTTCCATTCAGCTACTGTTTTGGTTGAAGCTTTGAATACATTTGCATTTAAAGTAATAGTTGACAGATATGTATTTATCACCATTATATTATTCATATTTTTTATCTTTTCTTCTTCTTCTTCCTAAAGAAGATCCTTTAACATTTCATATTATAATGGTTTGGTGATGATGAACTTCTTTAGGTTTTTATTGTCTGGCAAGGTCTTAATCTGCCTTTCAATTCTAAATGATAGCTTTCTTAGGTAGATTAATCTTGGTTGTAAGTCCTTGCTTTTACCACTGTGAATATTTCTTGCCAATCTCCTCTGGTCTGCAAAGTTTCTGTTGAGAAATCAGATGACAGTCTTATGGGAGCTTCCTACCATATTTTCCCTTGTATAATGCACCTTTTTGCCCAAAATTTTGAGGGAAAAATAAGAATGTGTAGTATACATGGGTAGTACTAATCCTGTATCTATATCAATGTTTTTAATTCTTTCATTTATACTTATACATTAAAATTATAATTCTAGAAAGCAATAATGATATCTGTATGCAAAATAATACCCTGGAATATGATAATCAGTTTTGTTCCTAAATATAAATAAATAAATAAATAATTGAATTAAAAAATTTAAATGAAAGATTTTTTTCCTGAAAGTTTTGGCCAAAAACATGGGGGTGCATTATATATGGCAAAATATGGTACCTACTTTTTTTCTTGCTGCCTTTAAGATTCTCCCTTTATATTTAACCTTTGGCATTTTAATTATGATGTGTGTTGGTATGGGCCTCTTTGGGTTCATCTTGTTTGGAACTATCTGAACTTTTGGGCATGTATGTCTATTTCTTTCTCCAGGTTAAGAAAGTTTTCCATCATTAGTTTTTCAAATACTCTTTCAATTCCTTGCTCTCCCTCTTCTCCTTCAGGCTCCCCTGTGATGTGCATGTTGCTTTGCCTGAAGTTGTCCCAGAGGTTCCTTGAACTATCCTCATTTTTATTTTTGGATTTTTTTTTCTGTTCTCATTAGGTGCTTTCTGCTTCCTACACCTTCCAAATTGCTGATTTGATCCTCTGCTACATCTACTTTACTGTTGATTCTCTATAATGTATTTTTCATTTCAGTTATTGTAGTATTCATTTCTGACTGGTTCTTTGTTGTTTTCTATCTCCATTTTTAAGTTTCTTAGCTCTTTGTTGAAGTTTTCACTAAGTTCCTTCTATTCTTTCCCACTAAACCAGAACTGTATTGTTGTGAAGAGCATCCTTCTAACTGGTGTTATGAACTCTATATCTGATAAATTGCTTGCCTCCATTTTATTTAGTTCTTTTTCTGGATTTTTGTTCTATTCTTACATTTAGGACGTGTTTCTTTGTCTCTTCACTTTGACTGTCTTCCTGTGTTTGTGTCTATGTGTTAGGTAGGGCTGCTACATCTTCTGGTCTTGCCAGAGTAGTCTTATGTAGTAGGTGTGCTGTAGGGCTTACTGGTGCAGCCTCCCCAGTCACCTGAGCTGAGAGCTCCAGGTGCATCCCCAGTGTGGACTCTGTACACCCTCCTTTTGTATAATAATTGAGTCTTGATTCCTGGTGTTATGTCACTGGAAGAGATTTACTCCCAGGAGTATTGTGAGGATTGGCTGCAAATACAGCGGAGGAGCTACTGTGCAGGCACCAACCCCTTGGAACAGTACTTGATTCAACTGGACTCTGGTGCCTGCTGGGCCTGCCCCTTGAATGTGTCACTTTTGGGGATGATTAGGTGGCACTTCAACATGGGCTGAAGCTGTCCACTGGGTGTACTGGCTGTGGGGCTTCCCAGGAGGTACAGACAAATGTCATTAGCTGCCTGTGCCCTGCCTGGGGCCACCCAACACGTGCTACAGAGCTATCTTCAGATGGCTGCTACTTGAGCTGGGCTTAGAGTTGCCCAGGAGAGGCCAAGCTGTGAACCGAGGCTGACTGCTGCTTGTGCTGGGCCTGGGACCACTTAGCAAGATGTACAGGACACACTTGGGGCCAGATGTTGCTTGTTTGGGGTTTGTGAACCTTTGACAGATTTTTAGGCAACTCTGGAGCACAAGTCAAGACAGGCCATTTGTGTGGAAAAGCTAGTAGAAACAGCTTGTATGTGTGTGGGAGGGGGTGCTAAAAGTTGCGTTGGGTGGAATCTTAGAGAATCACCAGGGCAGGGTGAACTGTTAAGCCAGGTTGACGAAGACTCACCAGTTTTTCAGTGTTAAGTCAGGGAAGGATGTAGAGTTTAAGGAACTTGGGGGTCATAAATTTTAGAACTCTCAAGTTTGGCAAAACTAGAACTATATTGTTGTGAAGCTAAATCTTGTTGTTCCACGAGTGTAGAAGGTGGCACAGATCAATGTAGCTATCAAAACAAAAAAAAACAGAAATTTAATGCAGAGTATTTAGTATTCAGATATAAAACAAACAGTTTAAGATGCAAATAGGTACAAGAAAGCAGGTGAAATACTACCAAAGCAGTTGGCCAAGTTCAAACCATGGAATTGTTTGGGAACAAACTGAACTTCCTGTTAAGATTCTTGCTGCATAATACATACATTTGATAAAGATGCAAACCATCCTATAAGGTTCTGAATGGGATGTGTGTCTAGGAAAGAATAACTTCTACTGGAAACAAGTCAAGCCAATTAGAAATCTGAAAAAATATTAAGAGACTATTGTATTATAAGTATCATATAAAAACTCTAATCAAAGAGCTGGAAATTCAATCTTCTATGCCTGATTCCCTCCCACGGCACCCTCACCAGTGGTCCTTCAGCTTCTGTCTCCAGAGTTCTAATCATGAAGAATTTTTTTCCTCAATAGAAAGAGGATTTCTGATGTGATTGTATGTGCACATATGTGCATGTATTTTAAAAGCAAAATTTGCCTCCCTTCAACTTTAACTGACCACAAGTCCTTAAATCAAACAAAAATGGACTAATTCCTCTTTTACATGACAACCATTAAAATGCTTAAAAGCAGTTTTCTTGTATCCCCTGAATTGCTTGTGCTGTAGGCTAAATGTGGACTACTTCAATCACCTCTCCTATGACTCTGTGTTTTTGTTTGATATGGCCCATGTTTCTTTTCTAAGTGAAGGGGGAGCTTCATAGTCATTTTCTCTGATGGAGACTTTATATCCTTCAAAAATGTGGTGCCCAGACCTGAACACAGTATTTTAGGTGTTGCCAAAAAAGTGCAGAATGGATGGATTGTCAATTCCCTCATTAAAGAGTCCATCTTCCCATTTATGTAGTCTAAAATGACATTACTTTTTTTTATAGCCACTGTTGATTGCATCAAAACTTACATTCAGCTAAACTATTAGTTTTTTTCTACCCTTCTGTTGCTTCTTAGGTCTCTATTTATCTTGTCTTTGGTACTGAGTTTTTGAACCTAAATTAGGTGCTTTTCCTAATTGTTATTAAGTTTCATCATATTTGGCTCAAGCCACCATTAAGGCATCTGGAGACTTTTTTTTTGGAATAAAAATATCCTGCCTAATATATTTACTGTCTGCTTAGATTTTGATAACATGCCTTCATTGATAAGCAAATTGACAATACAGAACCAAGGACGGTGCCCTGTGGCATACCAGTAGATAATGCAGGTCTTCAACCTGATATTCAATAAATTTTCATTGGGTGTCATCATCAATCAGTTAAAACACTGTATGGTTGCACCAAGCACTAAGAGATTTTATCAGAAGACCTGCTGAAATACATTTCCAATGGGTTTCCATTTTTGTCATTTACTATGTTACTAACTGATATCCTGCCCCATGCCAGGCACAATCA
The DNA here is from genome assembly GCA_004024845.1 of Tonatia bakeri. NCBI lineage: Eukaryota > Metazoa > Chordata > Mammalia > Chiroptera > Phyllostomidae > Tonatia > Tonatia bakeri. The sequence continues at coordinate 20,009 of PVIA01013694.1, forward strand.
GCTAGACCTAGGTATTGCCAATAGGTTTTGCACTCATAGTTGGGGCTTGGTGTTCACCTATTGAACACAGTTTCACTGAATATCAGCATCAGACAAAGCCCCTCTCTGACTGTGATGTATCAAGACAATGACTCTGTAATCACACCTGAACACAGACAAACCATGACTATTGTCCAAGCCACAAATCCCCCAAATTCCCCTCTTCTAGCTAATGTAAGTGACTGCTGCTTCTTTGGCAATTTATCTTTATTCTCACTCTAGTCTGTCCTTCTTAAAGATTAGATTTATTGAGATACCTAATCATAGAATTATCTCGGCTTTCTGAATGCAACCAATCTAGAATGAACTACTACTTTCCTAGAGCCTCCCCAAATTACCCAACCAAGGCCCACATCTTATAATAGGCTCTTCCTAACATATTCCTTACTGGAATAAGTAATAAACCAATCTTAGTCAATTGTAAGTGTGCTCCCGGTGGCCTTTGGTTGAAAAGTGTTGACACAATGTCATAAAAGAAGGAAATGGTTTTTATCACACACACACACACCAGATTTATAATTTCCACTTTTGCCCTGGGGGTCAGACACAAGTCACAGAACCCTGTTACCATTTTCCCTGCTAAGGATCCAGAGTGGCCTGCTGGCTTTCCTATGAGGAGGAGATAGCCTTTCTTCCCCTCTGCATGGGCACAGTTCTGTTTATGCTGGTTCATTTCAAACACTCGTGAGGAAAACTGAGGAAGAGTCTATACTACCCTGGCCCCATGTCCCTCAGCACAAGTATTCTGCTTGTGCTGCTGCCACCGAATCCAATGACTCTTGAAGTGGTATAGGGAAACTACTTTGCTTGTGGTGACTGTGGTATCTGGCTCTGAGAGAGCAATTCTTCTCTTGAGTCATGGGCAAGCCTAGCTCATGGGCTGAGGCCAGGGGTGGGATAGAGATAAAAGCTTTTCTCCCCTCTGCAGTACCCAGCTAGAACCAGACTCACTGAACCAGACCCAGCATTACAAATATTGTATTCATATGTAGCTTGATATATTCATTTAGTTTCAGGGAACTTCAGTGTTTTCTTGGCACGAGATTATATTTGCACTTGAAGCCTGTGATTTTTTTCTACCAGTTTACACACTAACTGTTGCCTCTTATACTGTGATAGCCTTTCTCTTTCCAGTTAATTCAACAAATATTTATTCAGCCCCACCATAAAGCTGTGGAAAATACAAAGATGAATCAATGATAGCTCTGATTTTAAGAAGCATATGATCTAGATAAAAGTATCAGGCATGTGCTAAGTAACTGGACAGCACTCTCACAATAAATAAATACTTAAGCACATGCTCAGTGCCAGGCACTGCAACATAAACTGCATGTTGATAAATGCTATGAGTCCACAGGCTAAAAAATGGCATTGAAAGGATGATAATCTTATTATTAAGTACCTTCTATGTACAAGTACTTAACCAGGAACTTTTACCTAAATATCTCCCTTCATCTTTGGCAGGGCCCTTTGAGATTGATATTGTTACCATTCTGTTTTGCAGATGAGATAGCTGTGGTCATGGTATAACTTGGTAAGATCCCAGAGCTTGTGAAGTACTGGAGCCAGTATTCAACCCTAGAGAGTCTGTCTTTGGATTTATGCAATTAACAAATAATTATAACTTGTGTTTTTAAAATTCTTTTGGTCCATAGTTGTTTGGGATGTTGTTGATCTCTGAGAAATTCTGCTTTGGGGAAGCTTAGAAAAATTACAATGCAACCAGACACTTTAGAAGGTGTTTATATATTTTTTTTCCTGCAGTCGCGCTTCCTATAGGAGCACATGTGAATACATAGGCACCAAAGCAGAGCCTGGAGTCTGCAGCTATGACTGTACTCCCGTTGTTCTATGTATTCTGTACAGTCTTGGGAGGTTATTTTTAATGCAACATGCCAGAGTGGCATGTTGAAAGATCCATAGTAACCAGCTAACAGTAACAGCAAGGCCTGCCAAGTAAAAGTTCCGTAAATCAGTCATAAACGCAGTTACAAAATCCGGCCAGCGTCGTGTGCATGAGGGAGTGTCCTTGGAGGAGGCACAATTCACACACAGTTTCATGGGATCTCCTCGAAATTCCATGGGAGTAAAGAGTCCTTGTGACAATTTTTTAAGGGGAAAAGTAACAAAGAGGCTTCCTATAACTTTATTCTAATAGGGAAATTTCTCCCATGAGATCAGGTAGCTCACAGAAGCTAAGGACAAGACTCTCAGAGAAACGAATTTTTCAGATACCAAGTGCCCTCCTTTCTCATGTTTTTAATATGTTTGGAATCACTCCTTTTCCACTACCACAGCCCACATTCAGGCCTTAATAACTAAAAAAACCTCAATGCTTTTTTCATCTATCCTCCCTCAAATCGACCAAATTCACAATGGGAAAAATCAACCCAGGCAGTATTTTGGACATCTTACTTATCCTTTGAGTGAGAATTTTACAAGGAGCTCAACTGCTACCAAACCAAATAAAAGCTCACACTTTGCAAGACAAGAGGCCTTCCCCTGTAATAGACTTACAGCAAACTCTGAGGAAGCGAGATGCTTTACTTGGAGTTTGAGAATTATGAGGCTTTGGGATAAGGAATTTCATAGCAGGCAATGGGTACATGTCAACAAATAATAACAAGTAATGTGTTACTTTTGAAAGTCAGAAAAATCACTTCAATTTATTTGGCTCCCTGCTGTTACAGAAAATCTGGGCATGGGGAGCGGACCATTCATTACTGGCAGAGAATAACACAGAAGAATAAAATACACCATAGGCAGGAAACTAGAGCACTGATAACTTCACGCTCAATAAAAGATTTAATCTGGGATTGCAGGGATGGACTTTGATGCCCTTCCCCAATCACCCATGACAACTCACATCACACGTACTTTACAAGTGGCTCTCTCTCTCTCTCTCTCTCTCTCTCTCTCTCTCTCAACAAATCACTGTCCTCTTAGGAAGGGAATGAGTGAGGATAGGTTGAGAGGTTGGTAAGGAAGGTAAGAGAGGACTGGAGAGACCTGAAGGGAAACCTTTTGGAGCACTGCCACCTGAAGAGCAATTTAAAAGGAAATGAAACCCCTCTGCCTATATAATCTAAGTTATTAGGAAAATATGACCTGGCTTCTAATGTTACAGAAACATTGGCACTGGGAAAACAAAGTGTGGCTGTGTAATCAGAAAGGGTAGAGACAAGTTTAGGTGGAGAGCTCTTTACAGGATACTTGCCCAGGACGCCCACCTTGGTTGGGAATTCCCCAATTGAGGTTTCCCCCAGAATGAGATTCTTCTTGAACAGAAGGGAGTTATGAAATGGATTTTTCTCTGTTTACTATGAAAGTTTTAATTTCAAGGACTTTAATACTTTGGTCACTTTCTTTTTAAAAATTGTGGTATAATAGACATAACAAAAGTTGTCATTTAACCACCTTTCAAGCATACAATTCAGTGGCACCCAATACATGCACAAAGTTGTACAACCATCACCACTATGCTTTCCCAGAACTTTTTCATTATCTCAGAAAAAACCTGGAATCCACTAAACAATAACTCCTAATTTCCCCTTTCCCCAGCCCCTGATAACCTCTATGCTACTTTTCGTTTCCATTAATCTGTTTGTTCTAGATATTTCATATAAGTAGAACTGTAGAATGTTTATACTTTTGTGTATGGCTTATTTCACTGAGCACAATGTCCTTTAGCTTCATCCATGATGTGCCATGTATTAGAATTTCATTCCTTTTTAATACTGAACAATACTCCATTGAATGTATACACCACATTTTGATTATCCACTCATCTCCACGATGAAGATTTGGGTTCCCTGTACCTTTGACTATTGAATAATGCTGCTATGAATGTCAGTGTACAAGTACTAGTGTGGGTTTTTTGCTTTCAGTTCCTTTGGGTATATACTACTTAGAAGTGCAATTACTGGATCATATGGTAATATTATGTTCAAATTTTAGAGGAACTTTGGGCACTTTTAAAGAGAGTATAAATCACAGAAGGAAACTTTTTCAGAATCTGAGCTTTTCAAACCCAAATGAGAAGTTTCGGTTTGATTTAGTAAAAAAAGGACTGGAGACTCTGATATGGGCAGCTTGGGTGAAGGGTTGGAGACAGAAGCTGGCTGGAAGTGGATTGACGAGTGAATGGGAAGAGAGCAAGTCGAAAGAGCCATTTGTTTGACTCTTGAGAATTTAGACCGTGAAGGTGGGAGAAAGGTAAGGTAGTAGCTGCAGGGGCAAAGTTGAGGTCAGGCTTTGTTAAGACAGGAGAAACTTGAGCATGTTTAAGTACAGAAGTGGGAGATAGAAAAGGGGGTGGGACGGGTAATGAGCAGAGGTTTCCAAGAAGGCACAAGAGGGCAGTGGTGGGAGCTGCCTTGACCTGCCCTGAGGATCTATCTCTGTGTACTGAGAGAAAGGTGCAACTAAGTTTAATCATTCGAAGATGGTTTTGGAGTTTGGCATTGTAAGAGAAAAAATGTGAAACACTACCTGGATTTTAGTATAAGTGTTAGAGTAGTAGAAGGCAAGCTTGAACCCCAAACTAAAAATAGGGCAGAAGATGCTAAATGTCTCAAGGGAAAGGTCTAGAGAAGGTATTATGACTTTCAGAGAGGGAGAAAGTACTTCCAGTGTGGAGGAGGACCAGTAGTAAGGGAAAAGTCCACCAGAGTGTAAACTATTTGAGATTGAGGTCGACAGCTAGCACAGTGGGGCAAAGGTCATGTTTCCCAAATTGTGTTAACAGGATACTCAGGTATTCTATGATAAATGGGTGTGGTGGTTAAATTAATTTTGTAAGTGCTATATATAGGAACACCATATTGCTCAACATGAGGCATTTTAAATGCTAAAAAGGACACTATTAATTGGGCTGGGACAACTAGTGTAAACTGGGGCTGTCCTAGGCACCTGGGATGAGTGGTTGTATTCATTCTGGACTATGTTCCCCTTTTGGAGATATAAAGGAACACTAAGGCTTTAAAAAGTTTTGAGTATTATAGTAAAAAACACCCTGTCTTATACTGATTAATGTAACATTTCCTAGATATATTTGACCATAGGGCTCCCCTGCCTTGGTTTTCTATTCCCCTCTGAGAAACACATATTAGCACCTCACATGTGCTCCAAAGGCAGAGAAGCGAAAGATGTGGGAATCAGGGAGGATTGGTCTGGCACAGAGAAAGCAGTAGAAAATGAGATGAGGAAGCAGGTGAGCCGTATCCTAGAGGCTTTGAAGGGCCAGACTGAAAACCTTTACTTGACGAAAGCCATTTCTCACAGCAGCAAACAGAATGTGTGCCTATAACTTGAAAAGAATGTCAAAGAATCATGACTCCCTGAAGGGTAATATGGTATATTTTTCCTGTTTTGTTATTTCTGTTCCTTCCCAAATCTCTCAGATTAGGGGAGGTGAAAACTGCAATTTAGGGACATTGTTCCATTCATGAGGTATTAATGGCTGAGTTATAGAAGTTATAGACTTCTATGTCTATAGAAGACATAGTCATGTCTTCTTTTTCTTATTTTGGTTTCATTTGTAAGGTTTAAGGCCCTTCTTAGAGATAAAGGGATGCTAGGTTGTGAATAGAAAACTTATCTAGACTCAGTTTGCTATTGTGGGTGCTACATTCTAAGATGTAGATTTGAATATAAAGAGCTCACCTGGCTGGAGCAGCATGATAATAAAACAAACATCAGTGACCATTATTCCATGACCACAGTCACACTATTTTTTAAACAAGAGGTCATATATCTGGCAACCTGATTATAGGACAACAGATAAGAAGCAGAAACAGTTCAAAAATAAACTCCTCAAAGGGCTAAAACTTATGGCAGAAACCCGACACATGCTAAAGAGTCACAGAATTCTCAGAATGACCCCCCTTATTCATTTGCACACACTTCCAAGAAATTTAGTAACCCAGATTTCTAGCACACAGTAAATTTAACAGCAAATTAAAAGGGAAGGAAAAATTAACAGTGGTCGGCACATTTAAGTGAAAAGGAAAAGTGTGAGGCTATAAAAATTCAATGAAAGGACTAATATAGTGTAAAGTTCTAAAGGCATTTTAGAGGCAGAAATCAACCAAATCGTAACTGTACCCTGAGGGTACCAAACAGTTGTATAATATAATCACACTTATTTATAAGTATTATTTTGATTCATTAAAGGATGTTAAAGTGTGTTTCATTGTTCCATTTCAAGATAGTAAGACAACCTATGAGACATTTTAGGAATATTTCAATCCAAAATGTTTGTGATTTTAATTGATTGATTGATCGATTGATTGATTTGAGAGAGAAAGAGAAAGAGACATAGATTTTTTGTCCCATTTATTTATGCATTCATTGGTTGACTCCTGTATGTGCCCTAACCAGGGATCGAATCACAACCCTGTCGCATCAGGATGAGGCTCCAACTTAGTGGCCCCCAACCTTTCTGGCACCAGAGATTGGTTTCAAGGAAGACAATTTTTCCATGGACCAGGGCATGGGGATCATTTTGGGATGGTTTATTGTGTACTTTATTTCTATTATTATTACATTATAATATATAATGAAATAATTATACAACTCACTGTAATGCAGAATCGGTGGGAGCCCTGAGCTTGTTTTCCTGCAACTACATGGTTCCATCTGGGGCTGGTTGGAGACAGTGAGACCAAAGTGTGTTGCTTAAGTCCAGGCCACTCCATAATCTTGTTTTGGTTGCTGTCACTGCAGAAAACACTGCTTCACAAGGATAGGATGTTGGAAATGGAAGCAGGCTTTTCAGTGCTTATTATTTTTTTCTTGCAATAATCTTTTATTTTTTTCCTTTAAGGCTACTGAAAATCTGCACATAGGCAAGGCAATTAATTCTCATAATAAAAATATCCCTGTCCACACATATAAGGTGTCCATCAGATTCCACAGTGAGCATGTGGTACATCACATTCTATTCCACAGGTGCATTTTCTTGTGTGCCTGCTGCCTCCTTGGTGGGTAAACACTGTGCCATTTCAATGGGCTCTGTGAAGAAGGAAGGCAGAAGATGTGTTAAATTAGCAATTTTGATCTTGTGACATATATTCTTGTAACATGTACTTATCAGCCTCATGGTAAAGTCTCATGTCATTCATTCTGATAAGCACTTCATAAATTCTCAAAAAACCCTCAACAGTAATAGGAAAAAATGGGAAAGCATTACTCTGATTTTCACACAGACTTGAAACTCCAAGATCATGAGGTTCATCTTCAAACAGAAGAATATCTTCAAAAAACTAAATCTGTTCTCTGGCTTTCAATTTCTCTATATGATCTGTTGTAGGCACAACCTTTAACTTGAGTGATTCTCCAAGTAATGTTCCCTTGTAATCTGTTGCATAGGTCCAATTGTGTGGTTTAATAACCTCCTTGGAGTGTTCACCCTCTGTGCTGCTTTCCTGCCATTCTCTGCGCAGGTTACTTTGGGCACTCCTTAGTAGTTGTTTACACATCTTAAAGCATCTGTAGCATTGAATTCAATCCCAAAGTCAGAACAGTGTTAGATTCTTAAAATGTCTCTGAACATCATTTGGGGAGGGATGGCATATGCAATTCTTCAGCTAACTTCTCCGTGTCTGCCAAATTCATGATGTGGGTTTTGGTAGTGGTCAGCTTCCAGGGCCCAAAGGAGAAATCCTGGTGGCTGCCCTGGAGGCTGTGGATCATCATGGCCAAGGTGGGGCCCACATGGGTCACCCTGGATGGGCTGGTGCAGCTGTGGCAGTGGGTGCCAGTTCCTCTGCCTTACTGTGGCCCAGCTGTGCCCCAGACCTGGCCCTTGACTTTAATCCACTCATCTCCTGCTGTTCTGCCTGGTTCCTAACAGGGGATTGGTGACCCCTGCTCTAACCAATTGAAGTACCCAGCTGAGGCCAAAATGCTTCTGATTTTAAAGGTGAGGTAGTTTAAATACATCTGTTATCTGGGGAGTCATTGCATAAATCTGATATTCTGTTCAGGTGCCATCTCTTTTAGAAAGAAGTTCATTGTCATTTTTTTCCCCTACTGTATTTCAACATCAGTTATTAGTCCTGTAGGTTAAAAATGGATCAACATGGCAACAAAGTGTTTTGAAAACAGCCTCTTGTGATTTGAAGATTAAACAAATCATTAAATTAAATTACTCCACAATCAAATGTTTATGACTTAAAAGTTGGCCAGCCAGTGGCACTCTGTAAAGGAACACCGGCTAAATTATGTCATAAAATACAGCAGCTAAACTCTATCTTATCAACTTAAAAGCCACTTGTGGTTCTTATATGGGGATGCTGGCTGTTCAGGTTGGCGGGGGACAGCCCTGTGTGTAAAGAAGCAGCTGTGGGCATTGTATGAGCTGCTCTCCAGGAAGCAAAGGGCCTGTGGTGCAATTATGGAGAGCTCTTTTTTTCTCCTTAATATTTGATTTTAGATTGTTTTGCCTATTTTAAAAACACTGGGCAATTTTTACCTCATCAAAAAGTGAATAAAGCTTCCATTAAGGTAAATATGAGCAGGGTTTGGAAGTTCTGAAAAATTAACACCATTTAATGCTGAGTGTGCTGCTATTGAAAATAATAAAACATGGTCTATGACATATGGTCATCATCCTTATTTCTTGGCAAACAATAGCAATTTCATTTTCTATTCCAATCTGAGTGAGACAGCTGAAGAGTGAATCATTCTAGAGAAGTACATTTCCTCTCCGATAATCAGAAGTCACTAAGATTTATTAGTCCCTTGTCTCATAATTTAATGAGGTTTACTTTTATTCATTCTTTACCAGAAATATAGATGGATTTCTAAGACAGAGAGAGAGAGAGAAGGAGAGAGCTGTCTCTGATGTATTATAAATCTCTGGAAATTTTTAAAAGCATAGCTATCCAAAGATTACTTTAAAAATATATAGGATACCTTACTGATTGGTAACACGAATGAGAAAAAAGCAAGCAAACAACACACATGGTTTAGGTGCAGGATGAGAACAATTCCATGACAGAGGTTTTGAGTGACACAAATTTTGTCCAACCCATAGAGTTGGATTTAGAAAGTAATAGAACTTTGGGGTTTAAAAAAGCCTCAGTGTGTGGCCAGAATCATTGATATCACTTGGGAGCCTGACAGAACTACAGATTTCTGGGTCTTACCACCCCAGGCCCTCTGAAGCAGAATACATGGCCGGGAGGGAGCAAATCTGGTTTAATCAAGCTCTCCCAGGTGATACTCAGGCATACTGAAGTCTGAGATCCCTCTGATGTCACTCATGAGTGTCACTGATTCTACATTAAGGGTATTTAGGGACAAGAGTGATGCACCTAGAGGCCAGGCCTGCAGCACAAGAGGGAGCACTTTTCAGGTCCAGAAGTGCGGGCTGCCACAAGTCAGTGGCCACTGAGGCCTCTGAGGCTGTCTGCAAATTCTCTTCAGGGCAAATGAGATGAGGGTTGACATATTAGTGGGGGAAGACAAATGTGGGAACAAAGACTATGAAGACAACAGCAGTGTTTTGGCTGTCACTGATGGGTTATACATAGAATACTACTAAAATGAATGGCAAAAACACATTCTCTGATATGGATGGAAGCCTTGTGCCCCTGAATAGCATGGCTGGTCTCACTGTGTGACTGATGGTCCTCCAACAGCAAAACCATCTACTTCTCATAAGTTCATCTGGACAAGCCATAAATTCAATGTGAATGGCACCCCAGAGTAGCAGGTACCTTATTCCACCCCTAGAAAGAAGATTCAAGTGTGGGTCCAACCATCAACACTTTACAAATAAAGACAATGAAAAATAATTTAAGCATGTAAAATGTGAGGCTTTCATGTAATTACACTTTTACTGCTTGCTGTTAACTTGATTAAATTATTTGATTAAACAAAAATAAATAGATAAATTAGTGTAGAGAGGGACATTCATTATTTTCCATGGCAACCCACTGCATAGTTGGACAGTTTTGATTTTTCTGAGATACATCTCTGAGTATAGAGATACCTGCTGTGGTCCCAATTCATCAGGAGCCACAGAAACAAGCCCCAGTCCCTTTTCCTTTGTTGGGATGTGAGACAGACAGATTCTGGTTTGAATGCTGGCTCTATAATTAGTGCATGTATGATTTTGGGCACCTTATCTGACCTCCCTGAGCCTCAGTTCCCTCATCTGTAAAGGGAGAATAATATTAGTGCCTCTCTTACAAAGCTGTGGTGAGGATTAATGAACATGTAATAATAAAGGTTAGTTATGATTATTATTTTAAGTGATAAAACTTTAATTTTTAAGACAGTTATTATGTTCCCTCTAAGTCTTCTTTCTAAGCTAGATGTCCACAGTTCTCTCCACCATCCCTTTTATGACGTGCTTTTGGATTCTCTCACTGTTCTAACAGCTTTTCTCTACATACCCTTCAAAGGTCTCCATGTCAATGTCTCCACCAAAGTGTGGCTCCCCAAAATGGAAGGAGCTCTATATTCCACCTCACATCTGATCTGGGCATTGTTGAACATTACTATGGCCTCTTTAAGAAGAAAATACTATTCTCTGTCAATGTAGCCAAACTTAGATATTTTCACAGTTATTGCATCCTGTGGACTCATACTGACCTTGCCTTCACCTGCAACACTGAATTTAAAATAAATATTATTTTTAATTACACAAATGAGACAGTTTCAATAAGCAACAAGAGAACAATAATGACAAAAGTACAAGCCACTCAATCAAAAATAAACCAGTAGGA
>PVIA01013695.1:5636-30633 GCA_004024845.1 Tonatia bakeri
CCACATATTTCCTAAGAAATCCATGTTCACTGGTGCTGTCAGGCTTGTATCCAGCCTCTTATTTATAGTACATTCTCTGTCTCTCTCTCTCTCTCTCTCTCTCTCTCTCTCTCTCTCTCTCTCACACACACACACACACACACACACACACACACACACACACACACACCATCTTAGCACATGCATTCAGGCACAGACTGAACAATGGTATGATATCCTTAAGTGGGCTGTGCATTTCAAGAGTAATCAGAGACAGTACATTTAGCTGGATGGCAGCTGGGTGTGAGTGAGTGTGTCCACTTAAGCCCCTGGGAAAGACCACTACAAACTGGTAAGAACTTGGATCAGCACAGGGCCATGCTCTGGATTTCTGACCTCCAGCAGGTGCCCCCCACCTCCTCAAGCCTATTTCTAATCACAGCCACCAGATGAGAAAAGCCCTGCCAGGCCCTGAATGTGCCGTTCCAGGTACAAGGCTATAGAGGTTCTCTAGGCTGGAGGGGAAACAAAGAAATAACAAAAGACTGAGGCTTAGTTTCTCCATCTATTAAATCAGATGGCATTAAATTGGAGTTCTGCAGATTTGCAAAACCCTTCTAATTTGTAATCTTGTGAATTCAGAGGAAAGTGGGATGAGCGAAAAAAGATCTGGTGGTAATATGAAAATAAAAAAATTTTGCCCTGATGCATAATGTATAGAAGAGACAACTTTTGGCAACAGGAAAAGAACAACATACCAACACAAATGAGTCAGATTCCAAAGTGGGGGATCTTCCTCTCTCTCCCAATATGCGCCAAATACCAGCATTTGGTACCAAACCCCCAGGCGATTGGCTGACCCCATGTTAGCAGCCATTAACAGAAACGCTTAAGAAAAATTACTCTTTCCTCTTGCATTAGGAATCCAAGTGTTTTCTTTTGATTAACCACTTAATCCACCCAGCAGTGTGCTTACCACTGAGCACAGAGGACTTGGTAACATCTGACCTTGTGGCTCCCTTCCACACACTCAAACGTTTACCACTCTGTGTGCTTTGGGGTGGGGAGTGCGGCTTCCATGCTCCTCCAGAATCACATCCCGAGGGAGCTGCTGGTGAAGTGATTGTGTCCTGAGCCACAGTAACAAAACAAAGAAGTCCTGGCACCACCTCCTTAATCAAAAGGAACCAGAGGTACTTGTAATTCTTGGGGCCAAGGGCCCAGCCACAGTTAGAACTCTGGAACTAGCAGAAATCAAAACAGTTCAGTGTGAGCCAGCGGCGTCCTGGGAGTCCCCAGCACACCCGATGCACTCCATTTAAGTGCTAAGGAATGTCCTGCAGACGTTGGAATCTTAGGTTAGCCATTGTTTGTACTTTTGGTGAGGGGCAACAGTGAAATGCTAAGAGGAACACTGAACTGTGACATGCACTTTAGACTTTTATTTTCTCCCCTTTAAAGAGTGAAACTGATGAGCAGTGCAGATGCCACTGTGACTCCCTGGCTTAATTTCTGTTTTGCAGAGAGAAGGATCTTAGAGTTGGCTGTGAATGACAGCTACAACAGGTGACTCACTAGGTAAATTAATTTGAAAACTGTAATTCAGTGTATTGAAAAATACAAAGATGATGTTATAAACCTGTGGGAGCCATGGGAATGTGCTTCATGGATCTCCGATGGCAGGTGCGTACTTGGCCATAGCTTGAGCTGCTGCCCTTAAGTATGTTGCTGTGGCCCCTTTCCTATGAGCTGCTTCCAGCAGTGATGGGTATGGCAGAGACTGAAGCAGACCGTCTGTGGGAGAGTCAGCACTTCTCTGAGGGCACGAGGGACTGCCCAGAGCTCTGCTACCCCTTCCTCAGACTGCACAGCCTCGTCTGTGGCGTTTCTGCACAGCGCTTCTTCCCTCTCTCCTTCACTCAGGGTCAGACATGCTTTGCTGTCTGACGACCCTTCAGCCTTCTCCTATGCTGTCTCTATTTTTCCTCATACAGGCATTTTCCTCAAAACAAAACAAAATACACACACACACAAAAACCCCTTGCACGTTTCATCTAATTTTGGCATCTGACTTGGACTAAGTGGAATCTAGTATCAGGAGTCTTTCTTTTTTAAAGCCTCATGAATTCAGGATCTGCTCATAAGGCAGACTAGACAGCAAAGTGAGTTACATTTTGTGTAAACATCCCACCTCTCAGGGAACAACCAGAAGTTCTGCACAGGATTGGGGCATGGGGTGGGGGTGGGCTTGCAGGTCAGTAACAGCAGCTTCCAGAATGAAAGACCAGTTATCAGGGAGAATCCACCTTTGCCACCCTCATTATAATGTGAATGCTGGATTCTTTCTGGGTTAAGTATGTTAAATCTTTATTATTTGCAATTTTGTTACATATCATGGTCTAAGGGTTTTATTTAAAAAATTTATTTTTCTGTAAAGAACAAATGTGATATATTTGACTTTTGGTAGGAAAATCAAGGAGCTACCACATGGAGAAGGAGAATTGAAATGAAAAGTTAGTAAGGAGACTGTCACAGGGAGGCATTTTGGAGGAGGCTGTTAACTAGCTAATGTTGTAAACTATAGCAAGAGGCACCAGGGCTGAACCTAGGGAGAAATGTGGCCCTGACATGTGGAAAAGTCAGGGGCGACTCTCTGAAAGCACCTTTTGTAGAGGCCTCAAATGAATGGCCCCTGAATTCAATGCCCAAGGATGTCCTAGGGAGCTCGTCAAGACTGGAGATTGCATCGGAGACTCCAGTTCAGCAGGTCTGAATTACTGCTACAAGTGCAGCCAGGAACCTGCCCTTCTCCAGGCTCCCCGAGGTGTCCCAATGCCGGTAGTGTGTGGATCGTTGTATGGAACAAACTATCCCACATGGTTTGCTTGGGAGAGTTTCATGTTCCAGGATGTATGGAGGTGGAAGAATGACTTGGACAGTCCTTCTTAGTCAATCTCAGACTCTAGAAATGAACTCTTTATGTTTTTTAAAAGGTACCAGAATACTTGGAAAGATTTTGAGAGATCATCTTTCTAAAAGTTTTAAGGATATAAATTTAATAATAAGCTTTTCCTCATGGAGCTGTTTTCCCCCATGGATTTAGCATTAATCTGGCAATTGTTTCTCATTCTCTTCCACTAGAAGTAGGATGGTAACTATAGTTATGGGGTAGTTATGAACGAGGTTATGACAAACAATTAGGACAGTGGTTGGCACATCACAAAGCAGGGGTTGGCAAAATTTTTTTCACAAAGGGCCAGATAGTAAATATTTTAGGCTTTGTGGGACATACTCTTTCTGTTGTTACTACTCTGCCATTGCAGCTTGAAAGCAGACATGGACAATTAAGTGAAAAGATGTGGCTATACTCCAATTAAACCTTATTTACAGAAATTAGGAGTAGGTTGAATTGCTACTGCTGTTATAAAGGCTTGATAAATCCTATTATAATTGTAACAGAGGATAAACACTATACTACTCCGACTTACCATGGCATGGTACCAACCGACTCGTAGAAGATTTATGTGTGGAGAGTTTCCTAAGAAGTATTTTATAGGCAGCCTGCTTGACCAAGGAGTGGCTCTGGCCACCAGAAATGGGGCAGGCAGCAGCAACTCACATCAGGACCAGCAGAAACACTGCCTGCACATCCTGTTCCCAGATACCAGCAGTGAAACCGCAGAGGGAGCAATGAAACTGCATGATGACACAAGTAGGCAGTGACACTGCAACAGCCAAGAGCAGAGCTGAGTGATGTGGACCGCAGCCGCAGGGTCTGTGTGTTGTGGCTGCGGTGAACAAGTTCACAGGGACTGCAGAAGTCCTGTGGAGAAAAGGGGACAGCATGGCTGCTGTCTAAGAGAGAGAGAGAGGGCCCTGACCCCTGCCTGGGCAGGCTTTTATTGCCTTTCTGGGTACATTACATTGAAGACGGTCCTCACTTACCATACACAGGTTCGCTGTAGGTGATTACCTTTTACAGATAACAGGAAAGAATGTTGCTAATTACTTCAGAGAAAAGGTGTTACAGATCAAGGGGAAAAGCCCTTGAACTGGTTACACTCTATACTTAGGAGGTTTAGCATAGATTTCAGGAAGTTGCTTTAGAGATATGCAGTAAACATTTGCTGCCTCAATCCAGGGTGAGGGAGTTTTAGTAAAAGCAAGTCGCACAGCAGCCTAGATACAATGCAGGCCTGATTCCCCACGGGAGGACCTATCTGTGGGCGTGGGTCCTGTGTGCCAGACCTCACTCCCCCCTGGCCTTTCCAAGTCGGGGCTGGGCTACATTTCCCACGCCACAAGGAACGGTCCCCTATAGCTGAGAAACTGCATGTCACCAGAAATTCCTTAGTTCCCCTCTTCCCATGGTCCTCCTATGTAAACTAGCCAGGGCGCCTGACATGCTGAGATGGGCTCTGAGACAAGAGTCCCCTGTCTTTCAGGTGGCCAGCACCTGGATAAAACCACTTTCCTTTACATCAGCACCTGCCTCTCAAGTATTGGCTTTCCAAGCAGTGGGCAACCAGACTTGCATTTGGTTGCATTATTATTAATATAATGGCTTGCAAATAATATTTAAGAATTAGCAATGTAATCAGTTTTTAATCAAGAACTAAGTGTATATACCATCTGCAATTTTTTTCCCCAAAGGCCTCTGCTGACGGGATCAATGAAAAAAATCTTGCATTTAAATGCTGATGTCATTTTAGTGGACTCGAAGGAAAAAGTTTCCATGGACAGAGGTTGCCATCCCATTGGTCCAGGCTTTTGAGGGAGAAACGAGGGCCAAAGTGAAGAAAAATGCCAGCAGAGGCTCTGCAGGAGCATGAGCAGGAATTTGCCCAAATCTTTTAAGCTCTAACCTCTTGCATCTCTTTGAAAGGCTTACAGTAGTTTACCTCCCAAAGCCCAGTGCATGTTTCCTAACCAGATGTTTATCATGTCGCTCAGTGGCTATTGACATTGAATTTCTTGTGCCCTCTTTGGACCTCAGTTTCAAGAAAATGTTAGTGTGTCCTAACTGGTTTGCTTCTTTTTATCAGATGACAAATACTCACAAGGGTTAGCTTTTTGCCTTGGTTGTCTGTGAAGGCAGAACTAAATGCAAGGCTCAATCAGCACAATGCTTTTCCTCTACTTAGGAAGTACACTCTTCCTCCTCAATGCTTGTTTTTCCAAAGTGTCAATGACTGTCTTAAATGTTACATACAGGAGTCTTTCATGGTGAATACTTTCCAATGCCTCTTAGACCTAGCTGAGTTATAAACCAAATACTATAAATACAGTTAACCCAATCACATTTGCACGGAGTGCTGTCCTCCCAAAGTAGCGTTTATCTGATCATAAATAAAACAAACTGCTCAGTACTTTGTCAGTACTAGTGATTGTGTAGCTGAGTATATCGCAGGGCAAGGTTATGATCTTGAGCTCCAGTTCCAGCTCCATCATGAGACCAGCTGCATGGTCTTGCGCGTGTCACCCGATTGCTCTGAGTCTCAGTTTCTTTTCTGCTAAATGGGTACAACAGCTGCACTCATCTCCCGGAACTGTCGTGAGACTGAAATGAAATAATGCATGTGATGTGCACAGAGCACGGTGTCTGGTCTAGATAAGGACTGGATGCATGGCAGACAGCCGTTGTGGGGTGCTTGTTTTTGTTTTACAGCAGTGTTTCTGTCAGCGTGTGAGAAAAAGATAAGAAATGTGGGAAAACATAAAAAAAAAAACAAGCAATACTTAGCTTTCAGTATGAGGCCCTAAAAGTCTGTCTGAGTATTACCATAGTTTTAAAGTGTATTTTCATTTTCTTCTCCAGTATTTTTGAGTGATTCCTCACTAAGAAAATGGAGCATGACCTAATGTCTGAGAACTTTGTCACCAAACAGGGTTGGATAGACTGTTCAGAATATTGCACAGGAGTTCAAATATTTACCCATAACTTAAAGTTTCCATTGATTTAAACCGCGGGGCTGCTGTTCGTTCTGTGGAATTCTGCTGTTTTCCACACAGCTTGCCTACATCAGGGCTGGTGACACTATTTAGACATGGTATTTTGTCCTTTTTGGAGAGTCTAGTGAACTTGAGGGAAGAATGAAATGGCAAAAACATTTCATGACATTGTATTGGTTTTATACATAGGTCTAATTCTGCTAATTCTTCACAATCACCTTTCTTCCTCTTTTCCTCTCAACTCTAAAACTTAGAATATAGATTTAATAGTTTTCTTTTTGATTTTTTTCCTTTAAGAGGTATTGAATGATGATAAAGACAAAAGTTGACAGATTAGTACCACTGACGTTAGAACAAAAAGGCCAAAGCCACAGCTAGAAGCCCCAAGATTAGCAACAGGAAAGAAACTGGGAAATGAGATGTCGGCTCCAGGGCGCGTCTTTAAAGGCTTCAGTACCCTCTGTTTTTGGGAGAGGATGGCACCCTGGCTCCTTTCCATCGCCCAGGCCCCACCAGGCGATACTGATAGGAGATGCAGGGTCCAAAATAGAGTCTGACAGCCAGTTCAGGATCTCTGAACAGGGGAGAGAGAGGAGGTCTGGCTTTGCACATATCTCTGCTGCGAGCTCATCCAAGTAGTCGATGTACTTGGCCTGCCAAATCTGGCTCTGGCTCTCTCCAAACCTTGGTGAAGAGAATAAGAAGGGCAGATTCACAAGGTGTTCTAGGTTATGTAAGGACATTAGGCATTCAGTAGCTATTGCAAGAGTGAAGTAATGAGCAAACAAATCAATGAATTTTTAGTGACTCTCCTCTGGAAATGCTGGCTTACTCCATCGGAAGTCCTATATTTCAGATCGACGGTAGGCCGCCAAATAAATAGCCATGAGTACATGGGAGTTCTAGGAATGTGACAACATTTGCATCCACGGTCATTATCAGCTTAGTAAAGCAAAGTACCAGCCAGTCAGGATTGCTGCCAAGATTCACGAGATAAGACAGATGAAAGCCTACCCCAATGTCTTGCCCAGAGGAGACACTTACAATTTGCTTATTCAATTACCCAAGTGCCTGGTGCTTTGGCTGGCGTGTGGTACTCAGGAAATGTCAGGAGAGTGAGAATTTGAACACGAGCTAACCCCGTCATGGGATGAAGTCTCTAAGTCAACCTTCCAATGGGATGTGATTCTAATTTTTTTATATTTGTGTTTAAATTATATTTTATTGATTATGCTATTATAGTTGTCCCAATTATTCCCCTTTCGCCCCCACCACCCAGACCTGTCACTCCCTTAGTTAATCCCCACACCATTGTCCATGTCCCTGGGTCATGCATATATATTCTTTTGCTATTGTATTCCCTGTGCTGTGCTTTTACATCCCTGTGACTATTCTGTAACTGCCAGTTTGTATTTAATCCCTTCACCTTTTTTATCTCTCCTTGTTACCCTGCTCCCATCTGGCAACCATCAAAATATTTTCTATATCTATGATTCTGTTTTTGTTCTGCTTGTTTATTTTATTTTTTATATTTAATGGATAGATATGTATTTATTGCCATTTTATTGTTTATATTTTTGACCATCTTCTTAAAGAAGACCCTTTGACATTTCATATAATATTGGTTTGGTGGTGATGAACTCCTTTAGATTGTTTCTTGCCTGGGAAGCTCTTTATCTGTCCTTCAGTTCCAAATGATAGCTTTGCTGGGTGGTAGAGTAAGGTTGATTTTCATCACTCTGAATATTTCTTGCCAGTCCCTTGTGTTCTGCAAAGTTTCTTTTAGGAAATCAGCTGATAGTCTTATGGGAGCTCTCTTGTGGGCAACTAACTGTTTTTCTCTTGTTGCTTCTAAGATATTCTGTATTTAACCTTGGACATTTTAATTATTATGTGTCTTGGTATGGCCCTCTTTGAGTTCACTTGGTTTGGGGGCTCTGTGCTTCCTGGGCTTGTATGTCTGTTTCCTTCACCAAGTTCAGGAAGTTTTCTGTCATTATTTTTTGAAGTAGGTTTTCAGTTTCTTGCTCTCTCTCTTCTTTCAGCATCCCCATGATGTGAATGTTTTTGCTCTTGAAGTCCCAGAGGCTTCTTACACTATCTTCATTTTGCGAATCATTTTTCTTCTTGCTGTTCTGTTCTGACTGGGTGATTTTTGCTTCTTTATGTTCCAAATCACTGATCTGATTCTCAGCTTTATCCACTCTACTGTTGATTCCTTGTAAATTGTTCTTAATTTCAGTTAATGTATCCTTCATTCCTGAATGGTTCTTTTTTATGGTTTCCATGTCCTTTTTTATTCAGTTGAAGTTCTCTCTGAGTTCATCTACCCTTCCCCTAAGTTCATCAAGCATCCTTATAACCATTGTTTTGAACCCTGCCTCTAGTAGATTGCTTGTCTCTATTTTGTGTAGTTCTTTTTCTGGAGTTTTGATCTCTTCTTTCATTTGGGCCATGTTTCTTTGTCTCCTCATTTTGACAGTTTCTCTGTGCTTGTTCCTATGTGTTAGGTAGAGCAGCTATGATTTCCTGGCTTAGTAGATTGGCCTAATGTAGTAGGTGTCCTGTAGGGCCCAGTGGCACAGCCTCCCCTATCCAAGGTGGGTATTCGAATTGTGCTCACTGTGTGGGCTGTGTATACCCTCCTGTTGTAGTTGATACTTGATTGCTATTGGAAGGTCAATGGGAAGGATTTACCCAGGCTGTGACCACTGAGTACCAACTTCCAACCACCGTGGAAGACCAGCTATGCAGGGGCCCACTCCACAGAGCAGGACTTACTTCAGCAGGGCTCTGGTGCCCACTGAGTCCACCCCTTGAGTGTGTTGCTTGTGGAGGTGATTGGGTGATTGTGTTCCAACATGGTTTGTAGCTGCCCAGTGGGTGGGCAGTCTCTGGGGCCTCCTGGGATGTACAGGCCATCCATGGTCAGCCACTGTGTGTTTTCTGTCTGGGGCCACCTGGAATAAGCTACAGAGCAATCTGCAGATGACTTCCTTGTGCTAGGCTTGGGTGTACCCACATGAGGCAAGCTGTGAACCAAGGCTGGCTGCTGCTAATTCTGGGGCTGGGACCACTTATTGAGAGGCATGGGGCTTGTTGAAGCCAAATGCTGCTTGTGTGGGCCTAAAATTTGGGTAGGATGGAGCCTCAGGAAATCACTAGGGTGGGCAATCTGTGTGAGCTAGTTTGATGGAGTCTCAGACCATGCTGTCCACCTGCTGGCATTGTGTGTGTGTGGGTGGGGGGCGCTCAGAAAAGGAACAATGGCCTTTGCCAGTACTTCTGCCTGGGAGAAAGCTGCCTCCCAGCTCTTGACCTCATGCCAGATAATTCGTTTCCTTTCTTTGTATGTCTCTGTTGTCTTTTAAGCTGCTGCCCCATGCTGAAGCTCAGAAAGAGAGAGTCTGAGTAAGTCCATGTGTGGGATCTTTAAGAGGAACTGCCTAGGACTTCAGCAGTTTTTGTATTTCACAACCTCGATCCCCACTGGCTTTTACAGCCAGAAGGTATGGGGACTATTATTCCTGGCACTGGATCCCAAAGTTATCCCTCCCAAATTTTATCCACCACACTTCAGTGTGGGACAAGGCCATTCTGCATCTCCACCTCTCCTACCAGTCTCAGTGTGGTTATTTCTTTAATTCTTTGGTTGCAGGATTTCCGTTCAGCTCAATTTCTGACAGTTCTGAATAGCGGTGGTTATGTAGTTTAGTTGTAGTTTTGATGTGGTTTGCAAGGAGGCAAGCCCTCGGCACTCAGTCTTGATTGAACCGCATTCTACTTCAGTCACAAAGCAGAAATCATCGACCTTTATGTCATACATCCTATTTCTGATTTACTTGGATAGGAGGTCCCTCAGCTAACTTTCCAGACATAGTCAGGCTACTGTCACCGCCATTACTGCCATCCCATTCCCTATCTAACCACAGAGTGTGAGTGGCCTGAGAAAATAGGAATTTAACATGGGCATCACACAAAACAGAAATGAAATTCAGTCAAGGGAAAAATGTTCTGGTTTGGTAAAATTTCTATCTTTTAGTAGTTGGTTGTTAAACTACTATGTATAAGAATCACCTAGGAAGGATATAAAAATGCAAATGTCCAGTCTCATCCAGAGATTTGGATTCAGTTGGTGTGATCTGTGCCTTGGAATGTGCATTTTTTAACGAGCAGCTAGGTAGTTCTTACAGGTGGGTAGAGCACTATACTTTGAGAAACACTGCTCTAGGTAAAGACTAAGAAAACATTCCTACAAGTCAATTCTTTTTTTGTTCCTCTTTATAATGTCTTCCATCATAGTCCTCTCTGAGGGCAAGGTTCACAAGCCTAGAATATAAAAGGCTGGTTTGAGTAGTGGGTTTGATTCAATATCATCACTTTATCCAGTGGCTGATTCCTACAATTAGACCCTGGCCACTAATCGTGTTATACCAGTCAGGGCTGTTGCTGTTGAACTCCATGGTATACCATACCCATTGGGTCCCTTGTGGAGCTACCCTTTGGGCACAGGCTACAGCATGAACGTGGAGGTGGGGAGGGGAAAGATTGAGGCTGGAGAGAGCGTGAGCCCGAGGTGTTGGAACTATGCCAGTAGCTTGAGCTGTGTTGTGAAGATGATGGGAAGCCATGGAAGGTTTTCAGTAGGAGATGACAAGATCAGACTTGCCTTAGAACAATGGGCTCTAGGGAGGTGAGCGTAAAGATAGCAAGGCCAGTTCAGAGGCTGCTGAAGTAGACCTGGCTGGTGTGGCTCAGTGGATTGAGCATCAGCCTGGAAACCAAAGGGTCCCCTGTTGGATTACCAATCAGGACACAAGCCTGCGTTGAGGGCCAGGTGCCCAGCAGGGGGCGCTGGAGAGGCAACCACACATTGATGGTTCTCTCCTCTTTCTCCTTCCCTTCCCCTCTCTAAGAATAAATAAATAAAATCTTAAGAAAAGGGGCTGCTGAAGTAAACTTGGTGAGAGACAGAGGGGTGTAAGCTAAGATAGTGCAGCGGGGTTGGAGAAATAGATGGGCACTAGTGTTATCAGTGTGAGCTATGATTCTGTCCATCCACCGTGTCCCTTGAGCTTCAGACATGTTGAAAAATGGCCATTTCCCCTGGATGTGGCTAGTCATCTGACATCTCAGATTCAACGAGTCCAAAACTGAGCTCATCCCTGAAGCCTCCCCTTCCGCTCCCCCACGCACCCACTCTCCATTCGTGAAAGTGCTGCCCACATCCAGTCTCTGTGGCCAGAGACTGGCAGGTCATCGTGCTTGATTCCCCTCTAGCCTCCCCACACGGAGCCAGTCTTTGCCCTGCTGAGTTCTCACACTCCTGTGCTCTGCCCCCGTCCCCCTGGCTCATGTTGCAGTGCGTTTACCGTAGCGGCTGCAGGTGCCTCTCGCTGGTGTCTGAGATGCCGTTATTTTCTCTCTGGCAATCTACATACATACCTTTTGCCATGTATAGTGGGCACCTACATTTTTTTACACATTATACATGGGATTATTATACCCATGGTAAGTGATCATTATACCCATGTATAATGTGCATCTTTATTTTCCCCTAAAAATTTTGGGCAAAAAAGTGCATGTTATACACAGCAAAATATGGTATCTTCCCCACAAATGCTGAAATAATGCGTCAAAAATTGTCAATCTGATGTCAGTTCCTTGCTTATAACCTTTCACTGGGTCCCTTGGCTGAAGAGTTTTCTTTAAAAAAAAACCAAATTATTTTATTGTTGTTCAATTACAGTTGTTTGCATTTACCCCTGCTCCCCCTTCGACCCATGAAGAACTTTCTAAAAGGGGGATCCTAGGACCTCAGACCAGACCCCGTCAGGGTTCTGAGCCCACCAGGTGATTTGTATGTGTGGCCGGATTTGGGAAGAGTCAGCCTGCATTTTCTGTCTCAGCTCCTTGGCATGCCTTACGTGGTCCCTGTGTCCTGGCCCCTTGTTCTCTAGGGACAGTCTCTCCCTCCTCTCTGCCTCCTCTCTCACGCCATGTTCTAGGAATGCCAGACAGCTTCTAATTCTCCACAGGCTTCATACCCCTGTGTTCAGGCTCCAGCAACTCACTTTTCTGTACTTGGGAGGCCCGGTCCTCTGGGAAGTTTTCCTTGGCCACATGCCCTCCCCTTATTCCACCCTGCTGTCGCTGAGCACCCTTTCTCTTCTTCCCATTCACCCCATGCATCCCTCCACCAAAGCGTCTGTCTCATTATGTTTTGATGATCTGTTTAAATTTCTGTCTGTTTCACCAGGATCATCACAAGGCTAAGTATTCAATTCATTGTTTTTGGTTGAGCTGAATTGACCCTAGGGTTGGGAGATGATAATAATAGCCTTCTGAGGTATAGAAAGTGGCACACAGATGGTCAGATAGAACCTTTCCAATACTTTTGGAATTTTGTAGGGATCTGTGAGATTCAGCTGCTTAGATTTCAAGAGTTAATTGGGAAAGAAGTGTGGAGTAGGCCCTGTCTCTGTTGATTTGAACTTATTTTGAGGAATTCATAAACATCATATAGGTAAAACCAGGGGTCATAGGTGTTTGTCTGCTTAGTGGTTCTTTCAGGATTCAAATAAAGGATAATGTGCACTTCAGCTTATGGCAATCAAAATTCACTGCTTTCTAATATTTTAAAGGGTGATTGCGGGTGTTTGTTATTATTGCATCTTTGTTACTTTGGGACTTCTCCACTAACTTGTTAGGAGAGCAGCCAAGATTGGCAACCTTCTTGTCTAAAGTCATTGTTGAGTCAACTCCACCAGGTGCGAAACCCTCAGCCACTCACTTACCTTTGAAAACTCTTGTTGCCCAATGAGCTTGAAGTTCAGCAGTTGGGAAAACGGAACCCAGGGGCTCGATGAGATCAATGCAGGCAAGGGTTGGCTTTTCCAGGTGCAGAGGGGACGCGTGCTTGTACAGTGAGACCATGTTATTCTCTGCTTTAACAAGTGAATCTTCAAGGAAAAGAGATCGCATATCCTGTTGCAAAGACAATGACATCAATGTCCTCTTCCACCGTCCCATCCTCGAAGATGGCAGACGTTTCCATGAGCTCTCTCATGTTTGATTTCACCTTGATTGCTCCATAAAGTATATGGCTCGGTAGGTGGTCATTTACTACAGATGCTTTCGTAAGGTATCTGAAACACACAGAAGAAAACACTTAGAAGGGACATTTAAGGAGGAGTCATGAACCCACTTGATGTTTTGTGGGTTTTACTCTAAAAATAAAGAGGTTGTTCCAATATCCATAAAACTTTCTAATTTGATTAGTTGGCTTGCCCCCAGATTTACTATTTGACTTTATTTTCAGGTCACACGTCTCTCCCCTCCACAAAGGGACAACATGAAGGTGATGAGGGTAAAAGATGTTTCAGAAAAGGAAGCACCTCTGGGGGCTTAGATGAATTGCCAGTCCCTGCGCATTCCAGCGGTTGAGAGCCCACTGATGTTTCTGCCATTCTTTTCCGTTATCTACCTTCAATCATCTTGCTGTTCCACTTAATCTCTATCTGATCATAAATAAGAAAAGGAAAATGTGTTAAATTTCCCATTAGTTTAGATAATTAGTAAGGAATCAGTGTGAAAATTAATATATAGAATTAAGTTTGGGGGCATTTGTTAATGCCAAATATCCATTGAGTCTCTGTATGTGATAGCCTGGATGAGGAAGCAAAGTATGCTTATATTTCTTAAATTCTCTTGGAGGTTTAAGATGCATTTAGAAAAAATACCAGGTAATACATGCTGCATGTATCAGATCTCAGAATACAGCAGTCACGTTGCCCTTGTAGAAAGATTCTAAAGCTCCTCTGGTTTTTTTAAAGGGAAGGAGTGCATTATCAACTAAAGAAAAACAAACATCTATAATGTTTGCTTGTGTTTATAAGGTCAGTGATGTATAACTTTGAGATGGACAGAGATTTTTTTTTGGCAAGGAGACAGTGTGTTCTCAAAGCCGCCCATGCGAAGAGCCCTCGTGCTATACAGACAGAGTCAGCAAAGCAAGAGTCACCAGAGGGAGAACCGGACACGCTTCCGCCACAGCCCTCTGAAAGGAAGGTCACAGCCCCTAAAGCGGCCCTCCCAGTGGCGCGGGCGGCTCTCAGGATTAGGGCATTCTTTCCACGGCCTTGTTCTTGGGGTCGCTCATCCCGTTACTACTTGATCTTCTTAAGTTTTTACCTTTCAGAAGGCATGCGGAACACATTTGTGTTTCCAGCTGCAGCACCCGCGACACCCGCACTGTTAGGCTGCAGCATGGACCAGCACATTAGCAATTCGGCCTTCTGTGAAGAGAGGCGCCTCTGGTGACCGTGCTTGCCAGTGAGCACCCGTAAGAAAAGCAAAATAACTTTACTTGTTTTGAGGCTCAAGGCCATAATTTTCATGGTTGAACCACTGATTCATCTGTTGTTCTGACATCCATTTTAGAACTATTCTCGGCAGGACATTTCGGAGCATCTAGCTGAACCAGGTATGGTGGGCCATGTCCCAGGGATAGCCATTGTCATACATATAGCTCATGACCCAGGAACCTTGCCTGGTGCTGATGAACACCTGGTAAAGCAAAAATGAAGGCACATGAGGGCACTGTCCCTTTTGGAAGGAACCCCCATATAGGTGATATATCACATGTCTGGCCACAGAAATTCCTGCATCGCTTTGTCTTAAAGATGCTTGACCTCCAAGTGAAGTAGGTTCCAGTTTTCACTGCAGCAATTTTACATAAAGGAAGTATCAGTGGTATTTACATGGATAGAGGAAGATTACAACAGTCTCAGGAACTTTCATGAAAACAGGAGAAAATCTTTGGGCTCACTCCGATCATAAAATGTACCATGTTTACAGTTGCGGTTTGGTGCTACTTCCCTCTTCTCACCTTTTCACCTGCCCGTTTCTTCTATACTGAAGGCAAATAATTATAATCCTAGGAAATGTGCAATGACAACCCAATCACTACACAGGCATACACATGTGGGTCTGTATTTCCCTAGAATGGGACTAACCAGGGGAGTCAGCTTCCTCTCACACTTAAAAGAAATTTATTATGTATTGTAAGTGTTAAAATTCCAAACTTATACTGTGATTCCCATTCTCTTCAAATGCACATCTGAGTCTTCTTTCTAGTGTGTTCTTTACCTTGCTTACTCAGATTTCTCTCATTATACACACACACACACATTTGTGTGTATATATATATACACACACACACACACACAAATATATCTATATTTTCTATATATGTATCTGAATATATATATCTGATATATCTGATATATATATATATATATATATATTCAGATATGTAGTTTACCTTGCTTGTTGTTATTCCCCATTGCCCAAATGCATATTTGAATTTCTCTCAAAAATTTATCTACCATTCTATGAATTCTGTTGCATAAGGCTGTCCTAGATAAATACCTAACTATAATTCATGTGTAAGGAAGCCAATTTACTTAGGAGTTTTAAAATCATCCACTCCAGATTGAAGACACCAGAATTTGCTCCCTAGGTTTGAATCCCAGCCACACCACTTACTGGCTGTGTTGCCTTGAGCAAGTTATTTCAACCTCCCTGTGCCTCAGTTTCTCTTTCTGCAAGATGGGGGCAACAACAGTACCTGCCTTATGGTATTACTGTGCAGATTAAGTGATATAAATAAAGTACTTAAACTATTGTCTGTTAGTTATAATTACTTTGTAAATTTAGGTTGGAGGAGGAGGAGTTTCATAGAATGCCAGGCATTAGGCATAAACCAGAATTTGGTGACAAATTTTGCTGGGAAAGGCCTCAACTCCTCAGCTTGTGAAGTAGGAACTATACTTCCCAGTGTTAAATTGTTGATCTGCGTGTGGTAACATACTTGTATCCCAATATTTTCCTGTGGCTGCCCTTATGTTGACTTGATAATACTTTGATTACATATTAGAGATTATACTTAAATATTTCATGAGTGTCTCCCTTGCTTCCTTGGCACTGACCAGTAGGTGACTTTGACAGGTTCCAGTGTAAGCCCTTCATTAACCTGCCGAGGGCATACCATTTTTGTTTATCACATTTTCTAGCTGGTATCTCAGGCCCTCCAAGTGTGAGACTCAGGACAGGACAATTTTTCTGGTTGTGGATATGGGTACAGTAAGTCCTGTGTAGCCAGAAGGAGCCAGGCAGAGGAGGCTGGTGTACAAGCGATAGGGCTTCTGGGTCCAGGCCCTGTTGGGAGGGCATGCTTTGGGGATAAAGGAACCCTAGCTATTTCCCATCTTTGCCTTGGTGTGTTCTGCCAAAAGGGATTTATTTTCTGCTATTCCTAACCTTCGCTGTCAACATTATCAACTGTTGTAAGGCTCGATGCCTCGACAGCTCACTGTGTCATCCTCGAGCAGGTGCGGAGATGACAGTGGTTGGATGGCCTCAGTGTGCACCTAAATGTCTATGGTCTTGGTTGGGAGTCTTACTGTCTATTTACTCTTTCTTGTCATGATCCCTGGATAATTGAGGGCTATGTATATTTCCCCTCATATAATTCAAATGCACACTAAATTTCTGAATGGACCCTCCTACCTTTATATAATACATGAATGAGTCATCTTCTCACTAAGGCCTGTGGGTGGAAACAAGGCCTCTTAGGCTGGATGTCATCTGGTCCAAATTTCCCATTTTCAGACTCAACCTTATCCCAGAGAAGTAAAATGAGGCAGTCTAAGCCACACACCTGATAGAGACAGAGATGGGAGGTAAACTCTGGCTTCTTGACACCAAGAATTTTCTATGATACCTTATGGAGCAACTGAGCACGCATGCAAGCAAGCAAGCAAGCAACCAACCAATCAACAAATTAATGAGTAATGGAGACATGAGTATACAGCTCAGATTTTCCAGTGTGCCCCACCCCCTTCCTCTCCTCCATAGTACAAGGTAAGCAGAAGGCACTGCACCTGAGCAGCGTTCTTGCTCAGCTCCACGGCAATGTCTGAGGCTGAGTTTCCAGTCCAATCACCAGGATGTGCTTCTCTTCAAATCCTTCGAGCTGCTTGTATTGGCAGCTATGAAAGTACTGGCCTTTGAACCTCTCAGTACCTCCAGGAGGAAGAAAATAGAAGCCTGTTAACTATTTCAAATTAGTTTCAACAAACCTGCATTGTCAGCTTTTCCTTCCTGGGGTCAATCATTTGTTTTGCCGCTTCTCCTCTTAGGTGAGTTCCAGTAGCGAGGCTAATTGACAAACTCAAAGTGTAAACCATATGAGAAATGTTACGTTAAGCATATGGTCCAGGACCAAAAGAGTTTCCAGGAACCTTCCCCACCAACTCTGTCCGTGGGCATGATTCTGTGGAAAGGACTTACAAGGACAGAACAAAGTCACAGGTGTTTGGCAGGATAAAAAGATGACCAAGGTGGACACATGGCTAAAAGGGCCTCTCTAACAGGGAACCAGTGTGGATAAGAATTCTCTAAAATCCTGGCTTCAGAGGAGGTTAGCTGGACTCCCTGTGTAACGGACTGAAAGAGGTCAACGGAAACAAAGATGGTGTTCAGAGTCTTTCTAGGCCTTTCCCTGTCTTAGTACTGTGCCCAGTTGCAACAGTTAATCCTGCCTGTCAATCCAAACTGCATGTAAAGTACCTAGACAGCTGCTCTGAAGAGCTGGGAACGCCCAGGCCTCACCTGGAAGTGACTGCAGCGGAATGTGAGGGAAGATGTGGTGGACGTTGCAAACCATCACTGCGTCCAAGGCAGCACAGTGCTCCTTGCCTTTGCTCTCGGTCATGACCGCCCATTGACCGGAGGGTGAGAAATCTGGGCGTTTTTTCACCCTGAGGACAGTTGTCTTAAACGAATATGGAGAAACTGTCATTGAGAATGAATCTGGCATGAGAGGGGCCTTGTACAGTGGCCTGGGAGTGTGGGCGTGGGTAGAGTGCAATGTGCGATGCTGTTTAGGTTTCGTCTGAATCCATTTCAAGCCAGTTAAGGCACAGACTGCTGAACATGGCCTTCTCATTTTTTTTTGGCAGGGAGCTGCCTACTAAGGACATGCTGCTTTGTGCGAAAGGCCCCCTTAGCAGGCTAAGAACTGGAGCAAGACGCAGGGGTGGAAGGTAAGCTCTGGGCAAGGTGTAAATCACGTTTATTATTCAAGTGATGGCACAATCAGTGTTTGTCAAGGACCCTTGTTGAGTCCACCTCTGTGCAGACAGTGTATTAGAGAAGATGTTTGGGAAGCAGTTTGCATAGTGCCTGGCATATTGTCACGCTCCAAATGGTGCTTGTTCCCATTTCATGTTTTAAAAACAGGGTACTTCATGATGGGAGTGCTGGTCATGATCTCATTTGGGTGAAATAATTGATTTTTTCATTGATTTGTTTTTAAATGTAGCTCACTGCCTGGAGGTCTGTGAGTTTCAAAAGTGTACATGGAGGTCGTAGGTGTGTTGCACTCAAGGAACAATGCCAAATGGAAGCAAGCTCTCCTCACATTTAGAGGAATGGCATATGCCTCTTGTTTGCAAGTGTTTTTTGGTCTCTGAGGCCTGCTTTTTAAAGTTTCAGATATTTTTCAGAATGCTGCATTGGTAATGTTTGAGGTTGTTGAACTTTAAAATTGTAAAAGGAATGTTAGTATAAAGCTTATGAAAGTATGGTAACACGTCTGGGCATTTTCAGGTGAGAGGAAAGATTTCTGATTTGTAGTCCATAGTGGTATGTGAGCTAAAGTACTGTGGATTCTTACTATTCAAAATGTGGTTTGAGGACCTGGCTAGTGTGGCTCAGTGGATTGAGTGTGGGTTGCAAACCAAAGGGTTGCCAGTTCGATTCCTAGTCAGGGCACATGCCGGGGTTGCAGGCCAGGTCCCCAGTATGGGGTGCTGGAGAGGCAACCAGACATTGATATTTCTCTCCCTCTCTTTCTTCTCTTCCCCTCTCTCTAAAAATGAATACATAGAATCTTTAAAAAAAATAGAAAAATGTTGTTTGAGGACTGACACCTTCAGTATTACTCAGGAGGTTATTAGAAATACAACAGAGCAATTTACATTTTGAGTTAGTCCTGACATCTTAAGGCTTATATACCAACTCAGAGACCAATAAACAGAAGTGTGTTTTCCTAACCCTTCCAGGAAACAATTATAGCAGTAAAGTAGGAAACAGCAGAACTAGTTCTCTTGCAGCTCTCACATGATCTTTAAAAGAACAGAGAATATGAATTACATATCATAAGAGGGTAACATCTGTTAAATATCATGATAACTAAGTGACAAAGACTGATAAAAGCTTCTGGTATAAAGAATCTGTCATTTATAGGGCGGATCTACCAGGAATTTGGGAAAAACTACATCAGGTGGAACTGGACATTGTAATGGTACTTAAGAAATACAGATTTCCACCAAAATCAGCTGTTATAAATTAATATAATATAAACCTGGGACAGAACTAAAATTACCAAGACACTGATATGTGTTAAAAAAGTAAACTCCACTTAAGGGTTATTTATTCAGAGGTGTAATTTAAATTTCCTAAGCACAGTTACTAGTTCTTAGAGTATATAGGCTGTTGATACAAATTCAGCATGTTAAGTGAGTTTTTGTTGCTGATGATTGGTTTTTGAGGAAACACAGGAATGATAGTTCTAATTGTGTTTCAGAGTGATCTGAACATCTTTACCTTGCAAGAGATTGCAACCAGAAAAAAAATAATTAGCAAACGTAATTTCCACGGGCATCTTAGATGAATGGAGAACTGTGAGTTTCTTTAGCATATTTTTCTAAGAAGTTCTATTTACAAAGAGAAAGTAAGAAACTGGTCCCTCATTAATAGTGAGTCAAATAAAATTGTTGACTCATGTTTATTTAAAAAAATGAAATAGAAGTTTGATATTTTACATACAGATTTTTTAAGGGAAGTGAGGATAGGACTCTTCAGTGGTTATAAATATGAGTTTAAAGGCAGTTTCACCATCAATATCATCATTCAGACCTTTACTCTTAACAGGTGATTTTTTTCTTCTGTCAGTGTATACAATTTATAATGCCAGTGCAATGACATTCTCTTTGGGTTTTCTATCATGGCCTTATCTTTCGGCAAAGAATTGGATTGGAATACTTTCTTTTATTCATAATTTCTTTCATTATCAGAGGAACTTCTTATTTAAATGTGATCTGTTCTAATACAGAGAAAACTATTTTCCCCAAAATGTAATACCTGGAACTGAATGTATTTTAGAAGATCAAACTTCTTGGCAAAGATTCTGAAAAACTACAGGAGCTTCAAATTGTGCAGAAAGTTTGTAAAATCTTCAGGCATTGGAAAGTCACTGAAACAGGACATTTCTTTGCTTTTGCTGGTGATGACAGATTGATAGATACTCGGTTGCCCATCTTCCACATTTTCCTACGAGATCAAATAAAAGTGATAATCATGCATTAAACAAATCCCTTGGCCCCTACTCTTCTAAGTCTAACCCCTGGGTGAGGTGGTCCCCTCTGGCACAGTGTACATGATCGTCACCCCATGTGGCAGGGCCTACGTGGGGCCTTGCAGGGTGGCCCCTGGAGGGGCTGTTACCATAGTGGGGCTGGGGAGTGGGAACCACCCTCCTTTGGCCATGTTTAGTACCACAGGTCTCTACTTTCTTAATGTCAGTCATTGCTACAACCAGCCCCTTCTAGAATTCCCCCCGGGGAGTCTATACCCACCTTCCATCCCTTTAATAAACCCTTGGACACTGGTCAGAGAACATAATGGCGAATTTCAATTAAAATGAGTCCTTTGGGGGCCAGGGAGTTTTCACAACTTTGTTGGAATCCTCTCTCTTCGCTCTATGCTTCTTGGCAATCAACCTTCCTTAAGCAATAAAGGTGAACAGCACCGATACCTGTTGAACCTTAAACTTGACTTTAGATGTTACCAAGTATGCTTTACTGGAACCAGAGGTAGGACACACTATGGTTGAGTTTATAATCTCCTCAACAAGAAGTGCTCTGCTTAACGGTAATGTCTTTTGTGTTAAATCATGGCAAGAACCAAGGATGAGTGATTCAAGGATGAGTGAGTCCCTGAAATTAGCATGTTATCAACGGGCATTATAAGAAAATGTAAATTATGCCAACCAAGAGGTCCTTAATAGATACTTCTGCCTAAGCAGAGACTAAGGCAAATAGCAATTGCTATTATGACTCAGCATTAGGGGGAAGTATAAAGAAATGTAAAGTTAATTAATTTAAATAAATGACTTTATTTTATATAAATGGCGCTATAGTCCTATAGTCTCTTCCACAGAATAGTAAATAAAGGAAAATAAATATTCAACTGTAATTGCGTGACCACAGTAAATCAATTGTATGTGTTCCTTTCTCATCTTTATTCATAGAAAAGTTATTACTTCCCTGCCAATCTTTAGATCAAGGCTCCTTAGATTTTTGGCAGCACTGAGAGCGGCTGCTGAGACTAGCAGAAGGAGCCTGGTCTTGGCGGTTGGACACAGGCTTAAATCTGCCGCTTTCAGGCTGTGTGAGCCTGGACCGGATCAGTCCCTTCAGCTATAGAAGTGGGGTGTGCCAGCTGCCCAGTGGTAGTGTCTGTTGTCACCAAGGAAGCTGTGAGCCCGAGTTACAGCTCACTGCTCACTGCAGTCTAGGAAAGGCCCTGGGGTAGCTGCTTGGACACCCCCAGGACTGACACAGCCACACTCACTGTCACACCTGAGTTTTCTGGCATTTTCTGTATAAGAAGTCGTATTTGATTTCTCTTTCTTTTTTAAATCCTCACCCAAGGACATATTTAGTGATTTGAGAGGGAGAGAGAGAGAGAGAGAGAAACAGTGATGTGAGAGAGAAACATCAATCAGTTGCCTCTCGTACACACCTCAGCTAGGGATCAAACCTGCAACCTAGGTATATGCCCTGACCCAGGAATTGAATCTGCAACCTTTTGGTTACAGGATGCTTTATCCACCTGAGCTACTGGGTGCCAAATGGCCAGGGCTATACTTGATTATTGTTGAACAAACTCAAAAAGAGTCTGGAGGCTTTGCTATAGGTACATGATAAAGATTTTTTCAGGGGTCTTGAGGTTTGCAAATAGGAAACACAGCTAGGCAGTGGCCAGAGAAAGTGGTTAAAGAAGAAGGAAAAGCTAAGATTTCTTACAGTAACAAGTACATTCTTGAGAACAATCAGTCCTGCACTGTTAGCCTCTGGATTGATCCAAGATGGAATTCTCTTGGTGACAAGTGGTCTGGATGCATGAACATTCTTTCCTTAGTCCTTTAGGATCATCTGGAGGTTTAATCTCTATGCAGGCATTCATGCAGGACTGGAAAGTTCAAAAGTTTAACTTCCCAGGCCAGTCCAAGCAAGGCAGAAACATTCCCTCATTCCTCAGCCTGCTTGATCATGGAGATTTAGCAGCCGGGCTGTAGTGACTCCACTTTTTTCTTCATCCTGTTCCTCAGTTTCAAAGAGCAAACTGTGGGACCTTGTCTCTTTCATGCACAGAATGCCCTTTATATATATGTGTTTCACAGAGATTATTAGTATCCATACAAGTCACCGAAGCTAAAACAGTATTTGCCCTCAGGTCATGTTATTTAGGAACGATATGTAGAGTCTTGCTGAGTGTCAGTCTAAGCCTGTGAAGACCCTCCTCCCTTCCCTCACACCTTCCTTCTCTCTCCGTCTTCCCATCAACCCACCCATTTATCCTCCCACCCACCCTCTCAGGTCGACTCAGGCCAGCGGTCAGATGCCTTTTTTCATGAGCAATGTGTTTATGTTTCCTAGGTTATTTTTGCCAAAATGTTTGATCTTCTAAAATATATTCAGTTCCAGAATCAAGGCTCAGATGATAACTTTGTTGCGATTTCAAGTGGTTTGGTAAAAACTAGTCAGATTAGGGTATGCCATCTTTCTAGGTGATTAGAGTTTGGTGTGGTGGTGGTGTTACTGTATGTTAAGTATTAGGATGCAAAGAGAGTTTGTATTAAAACATGAAGTGGTTTCCATGTCATATACAAAGATACACTGATCTGAACTCTGGACAAATAATAAATTGTGGTACTTTTATTTTCAAACATTTGCTTCAAATTGTGTAACCCCAGAGCCAAACGGATGGTGTAAACTCTTTCGGGATGGCTCCGTGTGACTGGGCCCAATATGCTCGGCAAGGCTGAATGTCTGAGTTTCTCATCCAGCCAAGTTCTCAGAATCAGAAATATTTCATAAAGCAAAAAAAAAAACACAAAAAACAAAAAACCCCAAAACTGAACAAAACAAAAAAGAAAAAACAAAAAACCCACCCTACTTTTTCCTCAGGACCTGATGATTTTGTAGGTAGTGCAGAACAGAGTCAAAGACAAGGGCTCTGGAGTTGCAGGGGGTTGACCCCCTAATTCTGTGACTTCTAATGACTGGTTTTAACCATGAGCAAGTTACATAAGTCAGTTCCCCTTGTAAAATGGGACTTATTAATAATTTCAACACCAGATAAAATATAGAAAATTCTGACTTCTCACCAAGATGGAGGTGTAGGTAGACATACTGTGCTTCCTCACACAACCAAAATAAGGACAACAAAAATTTAGAAACAAAATAATAACCAGTATTTAGAAAATTGAACTGTATGGAAGTCTGACAATCCAGTTAAAAAGGAAACATTCATCCAGACTGATAGGAGGGGCGGAGTCAGGCGACCAGGTTGATAGGGGTTGAGGCCAAAAAAAAAGAGCAGTGGCTGTCAGACCCCAGGCAGGCAAGGCAGCAGCTGGTGGACCCCGAGCGTGCAGGTGGAGGCTGGCGGACCCAGTGAGGCGGGGGATTGTGGAGGGGCTTGGTGAGCAAGGTGGCTGGTAGAACTGGGAGGTCCCATATTTGCATGCAGATAAACCAGGTGAAACTGGGGAGCAAGGCAGACCACACAACCCAGGGCCCCAGCTTGGGGAAATAAAGCCTCAAAACACCAACTGTAAACACCTGTGGGAGTTGAGATGCCGGGAGAGACTTCCAGCCTCACAGGACAGTTTGTTGGAGATACCCACAGGGTCCTAGAACCTACACAAGCCCACCCACCCAGG
Organism: Tonatia bakeri; assembly: GCA_004024845.1. Taxonomy (NCBI): domain Eukaryota; kingdom Metazoa; phylum Chordata; class Mammalia; order Chiroptera; family Phyllostomidae; genus Tonatia; species Tonatia bakeri. Next base: position 29,647 of record PVIA01013695.1, read on the forward strand.
AACCAGCACCAGAAGGGCCCAGTTTGCTTGGGGGAAGCAGCGGAAGTGACTGAAATCTGGCAGAGAGCGGAGCAAGTGCCATTGTTCCCTCTTGGACCCCTGCCCCACATACAGCATCACAACCCAGCAACTCGATTGCCCCACCCTGGGGAACACCTAAGGCTCCACCCCTCACTGCATAACAGGTGCGTAAAGACAAAAAAATAACTGGCCCAAACAAAAGAACAGATCAAAACTCCAGAAAAAATACAACTAAGCAACAAAGAGATAGCCAGCCTATCAGATGCACAGTTCAAAGCACTGGTGATCAGGATGCTCACAAAATTGGTTGAATTTGGTTGCAAATTAGATGAAAAAATGAAGGCTATGCTAAGTGAAATAAAGGAAAATGTACAGGGAACCAGTAGCAATGGGAAGGAAACTGGGACTCAAATCAATGGAGTGGACCAGAAGGAAGAAAGAAACAAGCAACAGAAAAGAATGAAGAAATAAGAATTCAAAAAAATGAGGAGAGGCTTAGGAACCTCCAGGACATCTTTAAATGTTCCAACATCCAAATTATAGGAGTGCCAGAAGGAGAAGAGGAAGAGCAACAAGTGGAAAAGTTATTTGAACAAATAATAAAGGAGAACCTCCCTAATCTGGCAAAGAAAATAGACTTCCAGGAAGTCCAGGAAGCTCAGAGAGCCCCAAGGAAGTTGTACCCAAGGAGAAACACACCAAGGCACATCATAATTACATTACCCAAGATTAAAATGAAGGAGAGAATCCTAGAAGCAGGAAGAGATAAGGAGACAGTTACCAACAAAGGAGTTCCCATCAGACTGTCAGCTGATTTCTCAAAAGAGACCTTGCAGGCAAGAAGGGGATGGAAAGAAGTATTCCAAGTCATGAAAGGCAAGGACCTACATCCAAGATTGCTCTATCCAGCAAAGCTTTCATTTAGAATGGAAGGGCAGATAAAGTGCTTCTCAGATAAGGTCAAGT
>PVIA01013696.1:0-30550 GCA_004024845.1 Tonatia bakeri
TTGCTTATGTCCTTTTTGCTTATTTTCATAATTTTGTGGTTTTAATTTATTCATTTATTTTATTAAACAGTTTAAATTTATTTATTTTAAAATATTTTATGTTGTTCTATAAAATTAAATCCATCTGAATTAAATTTATGTTCTGAGAATGGATTTCTTAAATGAATTTGTAAGAATTTTCTCATATGTTTTGAAATGATAACTTCTTAGTTCATTTTGACTGATGTGTGTGTATATGCATACATGTATATACACATATATATATATATGCATGTGTGTGTATTTATATATATATCTTCAACAACACTGCTGGTTAGGGGCAGCCACCTCCCATGCAGTCAACAATCCATGTTCCTGCTTATAATCCACTTATAACTGTGGTCAGCCCTATGCATACATGAACTCCCAATCTTGGAGGTAACCCTTGAATAATAAAGATTTGAACTGCATAGGTTACTTTCCAAAAAAAAATTCTGTATGTGAGTGGACTTGCAAAGAACAAACTCATGTGTTTCAACAGTCAATTGTATATCATCCTTTCCTTTCCCTTCTATATGATTTGTGTTCAGTCCCTCTAGTCTAGCTGTTTTTTCCCTATACCTCTACTTGCCATTCCTTCTGCCACTTTCTAGAATGACTTTGTATATTGGTTTTTACACTGAAGTGATCTTGAAGATTAGCAATTTGGTCATTGAGTCATTTCCTGTATTTGGTGTTGTGCCTTTATTCACTTACCTTCTACAGGCCCATAGCTTTCTGTTAAACTTAGCACCAGCTAGCAAGGAAAACAGGCTATTTGGCTTACTTCTTTAAGTGGGAAAGCTCTATTCTAGTTCCTAAGGTGAAACATCCAGATTGACTGTAGTCTTCCATCTCATGTGGAATAATTTACCTCCATTACACTACAGAAGCCTAATTCTCAGCCTGCTGCTTCCAGATCAAGAACACAACCCACCTACAGCTCAACCACGTGCAGTGAGGTATATCTAAGTGTTTTTGTGACTGTGTTTTTGCTAGGCCATGGAAATGTACATGCTGTGTTCACCCCAGTGTGTTTTGTGATTTCTCTTTTATTTGTCCCCTTATTCACCATCATTAAAAATGAACAAGTTAAAATTTAAATCAAGATGGCTGATAAATCAAGATTCTGACAAAATTTAAATCAACAGTCAGCTGTTGAAAGTGACAGATGATTTTGCTTGTAAAAGCAGTGATACAATAAAACAAATTAAGTGATTTAAAATTTTAAATACAAATGTATTATTCAACATTCAAGGTTTATGCTGAAAATATTAGCTTCTCTTCTTTCTCTCAGTATCTAATTTACAAAATCTTAGTCTGGGTAAAAGTGATTCCACATTTGGAAAAAGGCCTTATTTACTGATACACTTTGATTGTGATCCTTAGGAGGCTTTCGTGCTCTTGACCTACATGTGCCACCTTATTCCACGTGGGTGGTTAAAAGAAAAGTTACATCAGACTTTACCTATGAATTTACATCGTTGATTTTTAGTTCCATGTACAATATCCCACACACTGTGTCACTGTGTTAAGGCTCCCAATAACTCTCTGGTCTGTTTATTACCAGATATTCCCATGTAATTTAACATTTCACATACTGAAATTACTTTAATATGTCAGCATGTCAGTATGTTTCTAGGAAAAAAGAACTGTAAGTAAGAAAGAAGCCCTTTTATTTATTTTACTAATATGGCAGGGTCAAGCCATTGGTAAATCAGACAGGCTGATTGTGAACATGTGAAGTTTGCCAAAGTTAGAGCAAATTTATTATCGTAGAAAGAGATCTCTGCTTTTCTAGGAACCTACAATAAAAAGCCTTAAAGATCTTATTTAGCTTCTTAATAGAATATAAAATGTCTATATACTTATTACAAATCAGCATACAACTAACCATGATAGAACTGATAATGTAGACTTAATGTGACACCATAATTACCATAAAGAAGGAGGAGCCTATGGCTTAATTGTATACTGAGATTTTAATGAGGCTAGAAATGACACTGTAGAGACAATATTGGCAGAGTCAAAATTAAGGATTTCCTTTTAAAAAAGTTCCTGTTCTTCTATTTGTAATTGGCTTATAATGAAGTAATCCAAAGAGAAAAACATATACCTAGGACCATGGCAGAGATTAAAACCTTGGTTACAGACTGCACAGAATAGTGAGTAGGGCATTTCTAACCTTGTGCAATAGGTCCAGGAAGAGACACACCAACCCATACTTGGCCAGTGTGATATGGATAAAACAGAGGTCAAAATCAGCAGAAATTTGGTGGATTACACTAACTTAAATAGATGTTTCCTTCTATTTTGTGTAAAAATCTCAGTGACTCTACCTTGTTGCTCCATTATTATCAGCAAGTGCTTCCTGGCAAAAGTTTCAGTCCAGATGACAGTATTTTGTCTAACATGAAGAAGGGAAAAACAAAAGAAGGGCCCTTCCCCCCGACCTCATCTTCAGGAACACTTTCTATAATACACATAAAACAACTTCTTTATATCCTGCAGGCCAGCATTTAATCTTGGCAGTGACAACACCAAAGATGGCTGGAAAACGCAGTCTATTGAGAATATATACAGAGATGTGTATCTACGTACTTATATATGCAGGCTGGGGCAAAAAGTAGGTTTACAATTGTTCATGTAGAAAATAATACAATAATTAATAAATAAAAACATATACAAGAATAAACTCTGTTTCATTTACTCACACCTAGAAACTTACTTTTGCCCTACCCTGTGTGGAGTAGGTGATAAATCACTTGGAAGGGATGGACTCATGAATATTCAGGAGAGCATCCACCTTTCCATGGTTTTTATACAAGTCCAGATAAGACTTTGAAAGCCATACGATGATCTGTCACTAATAAAAATTTTCTGCATTGGTGCTGGAAAGTTTAAGAACCACTCCTTCTTAGGTCTCTAAAGGAATTCATGGGTAACATTAATCTGAGAATAAAAGGCAACTCAAGTACATTATACATTTGAATGTAAGAAAAGCAAACCTTAAGGACTACATGCCATATAAATTACAGTGATAATATTTAATATGTAAGAAATAGATGCATTTAGATGAGTTAGCTAACCAAGGAGATTTTATTGAGTCACAAAATGAAAAGTCAATACCAACACAAAAATCTCTTAGAATGATGTTCTCTGTTATGGGAAGACAGAGTTGTTTATTTTAAAAAGAGATAAAAGAAGCACCATAAACTAAAGCAAGCACAGTGTCCTGAACAACTGTACCAAAAAAAAAAAAAAAAATGACCTCACACTGTAAGACAATTTACAAGTACTAAAATATAAGGCCTCCCAAACTTTGACTTCTAATGAATGGAATGTTCTTGGTGGTTTTGACAGAAAATTTTGACCACTCTGTTTCTGTTTTTCCTCTACCTCCTCAGGCAAGTCAAAATCACTTAAGCTCCCAAGCATCTGGCAGGCAAGTTGCCTAAACTACTTTATCTGGATTTTGTGTCACTTCATGAATTGGTCAATGGGAGTATCCACACACAACTCCAAAATGCAGTTAGACTGGCCAAATATTTCCCTAAACATGTCAAAAGAAATGCACTTAGCATTATTTTAACTTTAGGAAAGTCAGCTTATTACCTCCTTGGGGGGTTAGGAAAAAGAGACTTAAATAAATACTCTCAGAAATATAGATTTATAAACAGTTAATATACCAAACTTAAAATTTCAAGCTAAATACTTTTAATAAGTATCCCTTACTTTGGGAAGATGCTTATCTTTGGGCCACATTTCATTGAATTATAAAAATTATATTTTTGAATATATAGAATTTATTAAATGAAGCTAATACTATATAAAATTACAAAATATTCAAGAAATAAATTAATTTTGATACATAAATCCTTTCAAATAAAGTTCATGTTAGAGCTGTGAGAGGAGCTGCCTTTAAAAAATAATCACTCAAAGGAGAGAATGACTCTTTTTAGAGTTTGAATGTGTCCCCTTTCTTTTCTTAGTGCCTTTCTCCTTAGCTTCACAGGGAAGAAGGCTCTAAACCTCAAAAGGGAGCCTTTTGGCCTCTGAGTTAAGCCAGATTCTTGGCCTTGTTTTTTTTTCCCTGTACAATGTTTGCCTTTGGTTCTGATGTTTCAGAAGGTGACTCTATTCTCGGTGCTCAGGTTTTTTTTTTTTTTAATCTCTGCTTATATAAGGCACTTTCGGTTATTCATTCAACAAAAAGTATTGAGTACCTTTTAGGTGACAGACATATCCCAGGATCAGGTACCCTCCTATAAATTCATTTTCAGTTATACCTATGACTATACCTAACATAAAACAAGAGGGAGGAAGAGGTAGGGTGTGTGTGTGTGTGTGTGTGTGTGTGTGTGTGTGAGAGAGAGAGAGAGAGAGAGAGAGAGAAAGAGAGAGAGAGAGAGAGAGAACAGGAATGAACTGGCTCACAATTATAGAGTCTAAAAAGTCCCAAGAGCTGTAGTTGGCAAGTTGAAGACCCAAGAGAGCTGAGAGCTAATGGTGTAAGTTTCAGTTTAAAGGCAGAAGACTGAAATCCAACTCATACAGTCAGGTGCATGAAGTTTCCTGCTTTTTTGTTCTATTAGGGCCTTCAGTTGATTAGGATGGGCAATCTGCTTTACTTAGTTTACTGGATGTTAATCATATCCAGAAAGACCCTCCCAGACATACTCAGAATAATATTAGACCAATTATCTTAGCATTATGGCCTACTTAAGTTGGCACATAAAATTGGCCATCACACATGGCCTGACTGGACATATATTATAAGAATGCAGTTAACATAATGTATTTAATTCAGATAGAATTTAATGTTAACAAAAAAACACCTTTATCAAATCTCTACTCTGGTTCCTTAGAGTGAAGAAAATTTCATCATTGTATATTTTTTCAGTTACATTATATATCAGCTATGGTTTAAAAAATCTAAATGCTTCTGTACCATAGAGGTCTCTTTGAGAATAGATTTCACACTGAACCAGTCACGCACTGCCTGTTGTAGTAGTGATAAAATAGTATTTGTTAGATGGCAGGTATTATGCTAATGTTTTCGAGCATCATGTGATTGAACACTCATGAGGTATGTATAGCCATTATCACCAGTTTAGAGACAAGGAAAGTAAAGCATAGCAATATTAAGTAACTTGTCCAAGTTTCTATAGAAAGTAGGTGATAGAGCTCAGATTCACACCCCTGACTAGTTGGCTCCATGACCCTAGTTCTTAACCACTAGATAGTACTAGCCCTTTGTTAAATTAGTTACATGAAAAAATACAGTTTCCCTGTACCACACCAGTCAGGAAGATTATGACTAAAGGACATTTCTTGATGGCAACCAATATAAATGGTGTGACATGGAACTGATTTGATAGTAGAAATATAACTGAAAAGAAAGACAACAGGATGGTGATTGTCAGAGAGAATAGGGTGAGGAGAGGTCAAAGAGGGTAAAGGGGAGATAAATGGTGAAAAAAGGAGACTTTTCTTGGGAAGGTAAACAGAAAATACAATGTACAGTTGATGTATTGTAGAAGCGTATATTTGAAACCTATGTAATTTTATTAACCAATGTCAGCCCAATAAATTCAATTAAAAAAGAAAGAACAATTGGGAAAAAATATGATTCTTGACTGTGTGACTTTGGGAAATTCACTGAACTTCACTGATTTTCATTTGTTATGATAAATAAAGTGGATAAATATCTCCTGTATCTAAAGTGTACTTCTCTAGAATCTAATGAAATGATATACTAAAACTAGTTATTATTGGTGCTATTAGTAAGACAACATTTGTAAGGCAAAAGTAGGTTAACATGATGATTTATTTAAAACCATATAAGAGAGAAAGATGGTGGCCAGGTGGGAGGGAGCAGTTCCCACTTCTCCCTACACACAGGAGAAAAACCTAGCCAGTCTATGGAGGAACAGAGTAAACAGCCAACAGTACCCCAGCATATATGAAAATATGAGACCAAAAATTGTAGCGGACATTGAGAAACCACAGTAAGGAGAGTGCTTCAGGACAATAAGGTCCCAGGGACTAGCACAGGGGCCAGGGTGGCTGCAGCCCCAGGCCTGGTGCCCACCAACACAGGGCCCTTGGGAGGGGTCTGGGTCAACTGCTCCCTTCCTAGCCAAATAAGGTTTGAGCAGCACTGGGAGAGAGACCTGTTGCTGGAAGTCACAGAGAGGGGAATAAGGACTAACTGGCAAACATCAACAGAGTCTGTGGACACCAGCTCAGGAGAGTTGAGAGTTGTGCAGTGATGGGCCCTGACCCCGATAGTCCCTGGTCTGGCCAGAGAATTGGGCTGTGTGAGAGGCCAGGCCATTGTACGGAGTGGCAGTCTTGAGTAGGAGGAATTTCTCAAAAAGAAAAAGTGAAAAGACAGACACTCTTTGGGGAATTCTCCTGCCACAATTGCTCTGGCCTCCTCCCCACCCAGCTGGGCAGCACTCCCAAGGGGCATGGGAGGCCCTGCATGCCCCCATATCCCCCATAGCCCCCACACCCCATAGAGTGAATGCCCGAAACCATTGCACCAAAGGTGGCCTAGAGTATGCTCTGAGGAAGGCCTGGATCCCACACCCAAGGCCCTGGGGAGAGGTGCCAGGCTAGCTCTGGAGAGAGTGTGCACAAGGCTGACTGAGTGCATATGGGGAAGGGAAAAAAAGCAAGAAATTACCCAGAAAGAACAACTGAACAACAGCAAGAGAGAATCCTCAAAACTTTATACACACAGAAGAAACAGCTTCAACAAAACCTGCCCTCACCAGCACAACAAAATATAAGAGGTAATGGACAGAGTGACCCTCAGTTAACCATCTGGTGGGAAGGACCCACTGAAGACAGACTCAACAGCAATCAAAACCCCAAAACAAACATAGAGCCAACATAAATGACAGGCTAAGACCGGTGAGCTCAGGAGATCAAGGAGACTGCACCACTAAATCTCACAAGTATTCTACCACAGAAGTTTACACCATAAACCCAGGGAGCCAGAACAGATCAATTCAAGAAGCTGAGGCTAACAAGAAGAGTCTCATAAATAATGGAAGACAAAGAGACAATCCCAAAATGAAAGGAAAGGAGGAAGCCTCAGAAAGAATGCTAAATGAAATAGAGGCAAGTCAACTATCAGATATTGAATTCAAAGCAATTGTCATCAGGAAGCTCAATGAGCTCACAATGAATTACCAGAAACTACAGGGAAACTACAATGAACTCACTGCAAACTATATCAACATGAAAAAGGAAATAGACACTATCAACAAGGACCAAGAAGAAATGAAGAATACAATTCTGAAGAACACAGTAGAAGGAATCAAAAGCAGGACCGGTGAAGCAGAAGATTGGATCAGTGAGCTGGAGGACAAAGTAGGAGAAAACACCCAGAAAAAGCAAGAATAGGAAAAGAGACTCAGAAAGGATGAAGAGGGGTTAAGAGAAATGCAAGACAATATGAAACGTAATAATATCCATATAATAGGGATACCAGAAAGAGAAGAAGAAGAGCAAGGGATAGAAAACCTATTTCAAAAAGTAATAATGGAAAACTTTCCGAATTTGATGAGAGAAAAAGTCACACAAATCCAGGAAACAAAGAGAGTTCCAATAAAGAGGAACCCAAAGACACATCACAATTAAAATGGACAAATTCTAAGACAAAGAAAGAATCTTAAAGGCAGCAAGGGAGAAACAGAAAGTAACATAGGAGGAGATAAGGTTAGCAGCTGACTTCTCAATGGAAACAGTCCAAGCCAGAAGAGAATAGCAAGAAATATTCCAAGTAATGAGAACCAGAGACCTGCAACCAAGACTACTTTACCCAGAAAGGCTCTCAATCAAAATAGAAGGCCAAATAAGGAACTTCCCAGACAAAAGAAGTCTAAAAGAATATACTTCCACCAAACCAGCTCTGCAAGAAATCCTAAAGGACTGTTTTAAGGAAAGGAAAAGAGAGAGAGAGAGGAACACAGGTACAAAAATGGTAATGAATAAATACCTATCAATAATAACCTTAAATGTAAATAGATTAAATGTTCCAATCAAAATACGAGGAATAGCTGAATGGATAAGAAAGCATGAGCCAAACATATGCTGCCTACAAGAGATGAACTTCAGGACAAAAGACCTACACAGACTGAAAGTGAAGGGCTGGAAACAAATTTTCCTAGCAAACGGACAGGGAAAAAAAGCCAGGGTAGCAATACTCATATCGAACAAAATAGGTGTCAAAAAAGGGGGCATAAAGAGAGACCCAGAAGCTCACTTCATAATACTCAAGGGAAGAATCCACCAAGAAGACTTAAACATTGTAAACATATATACACCCAACATAGGAGCACTGAAATGTATAAAGAAAATCTTAGAGGACTTCAGAAAAGTTATCAACAGCACCACAATTATAGGAGGGGATTTTAACATCCCACTGTCAAAAATGGACAGATCTTTCAAACAAAATATCAACAAAGATATTGTGGCATTGAACAATGCCCTAGATGAAATGGACTTAACTGATATATATAGAGCCCTTCATCCCAAAGAAGCTAAATACACATTCTTTACAAATGCACATGGAATATTTTCAAAGATAGACCACATGATAGGACTCAAAACAAGCCTCAACAAATTCAAGAAAATTGAAATCATACCAAGCATTTTCTCTGACCACAAGGGACTGAAACTGGAAACCAACCTGAAGAAAAAAAACTCAAAACACTCAAAATCATGGAGATTGAATAGCATGTTATTAAACAATGATGGGTCAGGAATGAAATTAGGGAAGAAATCAAAAATTTTCTGGAAACAAATGAAAATGAAATCACAACAACCCAAAACTTATGGAACACCGTAAAGGCAGTATTGAGAGGGAAGTTCACAGTGATACAGGCCTACCAAAAAAAGATAGAAACATTTCAAACAAATAACCTAATGCTACATCTACAAGAACTCAAGGAACAACAACAAAGACAGCCCAGAGCAAGTAGAAGGAGGGAAATAACCAAGATCAGAGCAGAATTAAATGACACAGGGATTAAAAGCACAATTCTAAGGATCAATGAATCCAGGAGCTGGTTCTTTGAAAAGATAAATAAAATTGACAAGCCTTTAAGCAGACTCATCAAGAAAAAAATTGAGAAGACCCAAATAAACACAATCAGAAATGAAAGAGGACATATTAAAACTGATACCACAGAAATACAAAGGATTGTAAGAAATTACTACAAAGAATTGTATGTCAAGAAATGTGAAAATCTAGGTGAAATGGACAAATTTCTAGAAAAATATAATCTTCCAAAACCCAATGAAGAAGAAGCAGAAAACCTGAACAAACCAATAACAGAAGATGAAATTGAAGCAGTAATCAAAAACTCTCAACAAACCAAAGCCCTGGACTGGATAGTTTCACAGGAGAGTTTTATAAAACATTTAAGGAAGAGGTAACCCCTATCCTTCACAGACTACTCCAAAAAATCCAAAATGATGGAAAACTCCCAAACTCTTTTTATGAAGCCAGCATCATCCTAATCCCAAAACCAGATAAAGACACAACAAAGAAAGAAAATTGCAGACCAATATTGCTGATGAACATAGACACTAAAATCCTCAACAAAATATTGGCAAACTGCATCCAACAACACATTAAAAAGATTATACACCATGACCAAGTGGGTTTCGTCCAATGGATACAAGGATGGTACAATATTCACAAATCAATAAATGTAATACATCACATAAACAAAAGCAAAAACAAAAATCATATGATCATATCAATAGACGCAGAAAAAGCATTTGATAAGGTACAGCACTCAATTATGATAAAAACACTCAGCAAAGTGGGAATAGAGGGAGCCTTCTTCAACATAATAAAGGCCGTATGAGAGACCTACAGCCAACATCATACTTAATGGACTAAAACTAAAATCTTTTCCACTAAGATCAGGAAAATGACAAGGTTGTCTACTTTCACCATTCCATTCAACATGGTACTGTAAGTTTTAGCCACACAAATCAGACAAGAAAAGGAAATAAAAGGCATCCAAATCAGAAAGGAGGAAACAAAACTGTCATTGTTTGCAGAAGACATGATAGTGTACATAGAAAATCCTATAGACTCAGCCCAAAAACTGCTCAACCTAATAAACAAATTTGGCAAAACTGCGGGATACAAAGTTAATATCCAGAAATCAAAGGCATTTTTGTATACCAACAATGAAACAGCAGAAGCAGAAATCAAGAAAAAAAACCTATTTGATATAGCAACAAGAAAAATAAAATACCCAGGAATAAACCTAACCAAGGAGGTAAAAGACCTGTACTCAGAAAACTACACAACACTGAAAAAGAAATCAAGGAAGACACAAACACATGGAAACATATACTGTGTTCATGGATTGGAAGAATTAACATCATCGAAATGTCCATACTACCCAAAGCAATTTACAGATTCAATGCATACCTATTAAAGTACCAATGGCATATTTCACAGACATAGAACAAACACTTCAAAAATGTATATGGAACCATAAATGACCCCGAACAGCTGCTGCAATTCTGAGAAAGAAGAGCAAAGTAGGAGGGATCACAATACCTGATACCAAGCTGTATTGTAATACCACTGTAATCAAAACAGCCTAGTACTGGCATAAAAACAATCACATTGACCAAAGGAACAGAACAGAGAGCCCAGAAATAAACCCAAGTCTCTACAATCAATTAATATTTGACAAAAGGAGCACCAAAATAAAATGGAGTAAAAATAGCCTCTTCAACAAATGGTGTTGGGAGAACTGGACAGCTATGTGTAAAAACATGAAACTCAAGCACCAACTTCCACCATATACAAAAATAAATTCAAGATGGATAAAAGATTTAAATATAAGCCATGACACCATTAAAATCCTAGAGGAGAACATAGGCAGGAAAATCTCAGATACTTTATGCAGCAACATTTTTACTGATATGTCCCCTAGAGCAAGTGATATAAAGGAAAGAATAAACAAATGGCATCTGATCAAAATAAAAAGCTTCTGCACAGCTAAAGAAAACAGTGTTAAAATAAAAAGAGAACCAACCGTATGGGAAAACATATTTGCCAATGATACCTCAGACAAGGGTTTAATATCCAAAATATATAAAGAACTTACACGACTCCACTCTAAGAAGACAAGCAACCCAATTAAAAAATGGGCAAAGGACTTGAACAGACACTTCTCCAAGGAGGACATACAGAGGACCCAGAGACACATGAAAAGATGCTCAGTATTTCTAGTTATCACAGAGATGCAAATTAAAACCACAATGAGATACCACTTCACACCAGTCAGAATGGCCATCATAAGCAAAGCAACAAACAAGTGTTGGAGAGGTTGTGGAGAAAAAGGGTACCCTAGTGCCCTGTTGGTGGGATTTCAGACTGGTACAACCACTATGGAAAACAGTATGGAATTTTCTCAGAAAACTAAAAATGGATCTACCTTTTAACCCAGCAATTCCACTGCTAGGATTATATCCTAAGAACCCTGAAACACCAATCCAAAAGAGCCTATGCACCCCAATGTTCATAGAAGCATAGTTTACAATAACCAAGTGCTGGAAGCAACCTAGGTGCCCATCAACAAATGAATGGATCAAAAAACTATGGTACATTTACACAGTGGAATTCTATGCACAGAAAGAAAGAAGGAGTTCCTACTCTTTGCAACAGCATGGATGGAACTGGAAAGCATTATGCTAAGTGAAATAAGCCAGGTGGTGAAAGACAAATACCATATGATCTCACCTTTAACAGAAACCTAAACAACAAAATAAATGAACAAGCAAAATATAACCAAAGGCACTATATTAGAGAACAGACTGGCGGTGACCAGAGGGGAAAGGGGAGGGAATTTCAAGAGAAAAGAGGAAGGGTTTATAGGAACATGCATAAAGGACACATGGACAAAAACTGGGGGGAGTGGAAATGAGAGGGAGGTTGGGAGGTCTGGGGGGGTGGGCTGGGATGGGAGTAAAAGACAGAAAACTGTACTTGAACAACTATAAAAAAAAAACATATAAAAGTTATTTACATACTTCTATTCTGAGTTGGAAACCAGAGTGGAAATGGGTCAGAAGGAAATAGAGAAGGTGGAAACTATGTAGAGGTTAGGCAAACAGTGTTTAAGAGAAAGTGGGAAAGTTAGCCTTCCTAGAGGTAGAAAGGTTTTCACTAGGGAGAAGTGAGAGATATTGTGGGAAAATTGAGTTAAGGACACATAGGCTGTCCCTGCTAACTTAATGTATTTGGTTTCTCCTGTAGTTTAGATTATGGGCTTCCTCAAAATTTTCTGAATAAGGAATTGGATGAAAAACTAAGCATTTTAATATCATAGTGATGTGCAGATTGAAGAGATTTTAGAAATGAGAGTGTAGTATGAGGTTCTTACATGAGGCAAGAAATTAGAATAAGAATGACAGTCCTGAAGTTAGTAAGAAATCAATCTGAAAAACAGAGCATGGGAAACATTAACAGAGCTTGAGAGTAATCATATGTAGAGGTAGATATATTCCATATTTTCAGTCTTAGATAACTGGTAATAGTTATTATTAGTGCAAATTATGAGAACAGCTTGTACTGATTTGAAGGACAAAGATAATAAATCCTGAACTTGAGGCAGTAATTGGAAATGTCCAATATGAAGCTGAAAAGTTGGAAGTGGTACTTGGAAGAGAAATTACAATATTTTTGCTTGTTAACCATGTAGAAGTAATAATTAAGGCCAAGGAAATGAATGTATTGAGAAAAAAACAAGATAGAACTAATGACAAAAATTTAGACACAACTAAATCATGTTTTCTTTATTGCAAATGGTTAAAAATTGTTGATGTGATAGCAGGGGTTTTCCTAAATGAAAAGTATCTGTTAGTTAAAAACCTTTTCTTCTACCACAGATTAGTCTTTTCAAGTGCAAACAATGCACTTATTTCAATGTATTACAAAGAAAGATGACCTTTAAAGATAGAAGTCAATAGTATATTAGAACATTAGTTTCAAAGGATTTATTCCTTCCTCTTAAACATATCATTATTTCCCAAAGACAATATACAGTGTTATTAAAATATTCAAAATTAAAGATTTCAAACAGTTCATAAAAGAGCATCATCTTTCTTTGCTTTAAAATATGGGGGTGGTTTTAATGTTAGTGTATTTTTCCCCATGAGAACGTTCATTCTATTTTAAACTAGTCAAGGAAGCATGCAAAGAACAGTCACTGAAAATACTGGAAAATCACATCGTTTATTATTTCTTTTACCATGATTTTTTTTCTGCTTATATGTCACAGTAAACTAATATGACCATCCAGTATATACAAGGTAAGAAAATATTTTTCCAAGGTGACTTTGTAAATGACAAAACAAAATGATTTTGATGCTTAGAAGCCCAGCTCATATTATATCACTGGGTATTATGAGTTCAGGAGTATATTTTTAACTTTTAGATGGAAAACAAAACAAAACAACAACAACAAAAAAGCATTGTTTTTAAAAATGGAGACAACAGTGAATCAGGCAATCATTCTCAAGAAGAAACCAGGAGAAAATATCGAGGTACAAATGAGGATTCAATATGTGCCTATGACATTTCATAGTATAAAGGGTCAACACAGCAGCATCCAATCAATTAGCACTTTTGACTTGGGCAAAGGAATAAGCTGCTCACTTTTGGGGGTCTACTCCTAATCATAGTTTGCCAAATTGTGTCCCCACTCCATAGTATTTGTTTGGGCTCCTACATATGTGAGGGATTGTTTGTTAATTTTACAAACATAAAAAGCCTGACTGAAGTTGAAGGATGCAAAAATAATTTAGACATGACTCCTGAGGAATATCAGAGGAAAAATATAAGTGTAGACCAATAATATTATCCACACCCAGTGACTCTCCAGATCCTTCCTAACCCACTCTGCATTAATGAAGTCTTCGATTAAAACAAACTAGGACAGAAAAGGTATTCACCACAGTCCACATGACTTCTCTTCACAGGACAAAGCAGTTAGTATAGAAAACTGTCCACCTTTCCCGAGGCTCTCTGTAGAATGGGTAGGGTTCTATGCCAGAAGTTTAGGCCTTGAGAATGTTTCAGAAAAAAAAATGTGACAAGTGAATAAGATAGGGACATAGGACAAAGTGGGGGTTGTGTTAATACAAATTAACACAATGGCAGCAAGAGAGATGTGTGTGTGTCGAAGTAAACAATTATAGCTGATAATATAGGTGTAGGAAGTTAGAAATATCTACAAGGGCTTTTTTAAAATTAAGACTTTTTTAATAGAAGTTTTAGGTTCACAGCAAAATTGAAGAGGAAAGGACTGAGATTTCCTATATAACCTCTGCCCCATAAATGCATACCCTCCCTCATTATCAACGTTTCCTACTGGAGTGATACATTTATCATAATTAATAAACCTACATTGACAATTCATAATGACCCAAATTACATTACAGTTCACTTTTGCTGTTTACATTCTATGGTTTGGATAACTGTATGATGACATATCCATTATGGTATCATACAGACTATTTTCATTCCTCTAAAAACATTTGTGCCCTGCTCACTCATCCCACCCCAATTGCTAAAAACTACTCACCTTTTCACTGTTTCCATAGTTTTGGCTTTTCCAGAATGCCATATAACTGAAATCATAAAGCATGTAGCCTTTTCAAATTGGCTTTTTCACCTAGTAATATGCATTTAACTTTCCTCTATGTTTCTTCATTGCTTGACAACCCACTTCTTTTTAGTGCTGAAATAATATTCCACTACTTGTATGTACCATAGTTTATTTATCCACTCACCTACTGAAAGACATATTGGTTATTTCCATGTTTTGGCAATTATGAACAAATCTTCTCTAAACATCCATGTGCAGGTTTTTGTTTGGATATAAGTTTTCAACTCTTTTGAGTAAATACTAAGGAGTGGGATTGTGAGGTCACCTGTTTAGTTTTAGTATGGTTAGTTTTATATGATACTACAAGCAGTAAACGAGAGTGCCTATTGCTCCACACCCTCACCAGCATTTGGTGTTGTCAGCATTTGGTGTTCTGAATTTTAGCCATTTCAGTGGGTTTGTAGTAGTATCTCATTGTTTAATTTGCACTTCCCTGGTGGCATATGATGTGCATCATATTTTCATATATTTATTTGCTTTGTGCATCTCTTTTTTGGAGGGGTGTCTTTTAAGGGATTTGGCCTAGCCTTAGCCAGTATGGTTCAGTTTGTTGGAGCATTGACCCATAACCAAAGAGTTGTAGGTTCAAATCCCAGTCAGGACACATTCATAGGTTGTGGGTTCAATTCTTTGGTTCAGTCCACACAATTCCGAGTATTGGCACATACCATCCTCGGTCTGGGTGGGTAAGATACCTGACCAGGCCCATAAGGGAGACAACCAATTGATGCTTCTCTCTTGCATTGATATTTCTCTCTCTCCCTCTCTCTCTCTCTAAAAGCAGTGAAAAAAATGCCCATGGGTGAGATTTTTTTTAAAGAGATATTTGGCCTATTTTTTCATTGAGGTGGGTTTATTTTCTTGTTGGGTTTTAAGAATTTTAAAAATATATTTTGGATAATAATCCTTTATCAGATGTGCCTTGTCTGCTCATTTTTTACATTGTCTTTCATAGAGTACATGTTTTTATTTTAAATAATTTCTTTCTTTCATAAATAATGCCTTTATGATCTAAAATGTCACTGTGATATTCAAAGTCATCTAGGTTTTCTCCTGTTGTTATATTCTAGGAGTTAGATACTTTAGTGTTTTATAAATAGGTCTATGATCCATTTGAGTTAATTTCTGTGAAGGGTATAAAGTGTATATCTAGATTCTCTCTCTCTCTCTCTTTTGGTTTTTCTGCATATGGATGTCCAGCTGTTCCAGCATCATTTGTTTTAAAGACTATTTTCCTCCATTGTTTTCCCTTTGCTCCTTTGTCTAAAATCAGTTAACTATATTTATGTGGGTCTTTTTATGGGTTTTCAATTCTGTTCCATTGATTTATTTTTCTGTTCTTTAACCAATACCACGCTGTCTTGATTATTGTAGATTCACAATAAATGAATGTAATGTAAGTGCTGAAGTCAGGAAGTGTCAGTCTTCCAGCTTTGTCCTCCTTTAACATAGTGTTGGCTGTGTTTGGTTTTTTGCTTCCCTATATACACTTTAGTATGAGTTTGTTGATATGTGCAAAATAATTTGCTGCGATTTTGACTGGAATTTCATTGAATCTATAGATTAAGTTCTTTCTAAAGCACTTCTTTAACATTCATGCAAGGCAGGTCTACTGGCAATAAATTCCCAATTTTTGTTTATCTGAGAAAGTTTAATTTCTCCTTCCATTTTGAAGGATAATTTCACAGCGTGCACAATTCTAGGTTGGTGGGGTTTTTATTCTGAACATGTTAAATATTTCACTTCACTCTATCCTTGCTTGCTTTCTGTTTGAGAAAATCTCAAATGTAATTACCTTTGCTCCTCTATAGGCAATGTGTTTTTTCCCTTCCAGCTTCTTTCAGGAGGTCTTTTTTTTTAAACTTTGATTTTTTGTAGTTTGAAAATGATCTTCCTATTTATAGGATTTTGTTTGTTTGCTTGTTTTTATTTATTTTTTTCTCCCTTTTTTATTTTTTTCAAGTACTGTTGTATCCATTTTCCTCCCACCACTCCTCCCCACCCCAGCCATCCCCACCTCCCGTACTAAATCCTACCTCCACTTTGGCTTTATTCATGTGTCCTTTATATGTGTGTTTGTTTGTTTTTAGCATTTATCCTGTTTGGTGTTTTGCTGAGCTACCCAAATCTGTGGTTTTACCACTTGACATTAATTTGGGGAAATTCACAGTTATTGTAATTTCAAATACTGGTGTTCTTTTCTTCTCCTTCTGCTATTTCCATTATTTGTAAGTTACACCTTCGGTAGTTGTCTCATAGCCCTTAGATATTTTGTTCTTTTTCTTCCATCTTTATTTTCTTTTACTTCAGTTTTTAAGATTCTACTGATGCATTCTCTAGCTCAGACATTCTTTCTTCATTCACATCCAGTTTACTTCTAAGCCAGAGAAGGAATTCTTTATTTATGTTTCAGTATTTTGTAGCTATATTTGTTTTTTTTTTTTGTTTTTTTAGGATTTTCACTATTCTGATTGCATTGTCTATCTGTTCTTGTATTGTCCACTCTTATCCATTAGAACCTTTAACATATTAATCATAGTTGTTTTAAATTCCCAGTCTGCTAATTCCAGCATCCTTGCCATATCCTATTGTGATGCTTTGTTTGTCCTGTTTCTTCAAATTGTGTTTTTTGCCTTTTGGTGTGCATTGTGTTTTTTTTCTTGATAACTAGATGTGATGTGCCAAGTAAAAGGAATTGCCTTAAATAGGTCTTTAATAATGTGTTAGTGATGTGTAAGAGAAGAGAAAATGTTCTATGGTTATATGATTAGGTCTCAGTATTTAGTGAGCCTAAGACTGGACTGTGAATTTCACAAGTGTTTCTCATTTTTTTCATTCTACTTAGATAGGACAAGATATCTAAAGAGGTTATCCTTTGGTATTTCCTTTGTCCCAGGTCAATTAGGCTATAACAACACTCCAGCAGTTTAGACTTCCGTGAACTAGTTTCCCTGAGGGCAGGTCTTGTTAAAAAGAACAGAGTGCTCTGGTGTATTTCAAAATGGTTCTTTTCTGTCCCCTTAAAGGAAGCAGAAGGGGATTTTTCTCCAAACTTTACTGTGGAAATCTAGTAAATCTCATGATGTGTGGGCTCCCATGTGACTGGGTCTTCCTAGAGATTTTAACTCGGAATTGTCCACACTGAGCCTCCAGCAATTCATCGATTACAGTTCTATTTTCTTATCCTGGTCCTGGTTCCCATGGCAGTTTCTGTCCTTGAGTCTCTGCTCCAGTAAGCCACAGATCTGTACGCATGTGTCTGTCTCTTCAAACTTGGGGAAAGCATTTGGCCTGTGTTATTCTCCTCTTACGGAAAGCAAGAAGACTGCTTTATTTTTTAGTGTGTAAAGGTTTCTACTTATTGTTAGGACAGAGTGTTCATTTCCAAGTTCCTTATATGGGGAACTAGAAACTAGAAGTCAATATGGTTTTTTTTTTACATATTATAAAGCATGTAAAACACAAATGTCATGATGATGTTCTACCCCAATTCCATGTACCAACCTGCTCTGTCCAAGCATAAACTACAAGGACGTTTTTTTTACTTTTAAGACTGTGCTCCTGCCCCTTTCTCAAGAGAATTGTCCTTGGCCAAACAAGAGCTATCTTCCACTGTCAAGTACTTTAAACCCTGCAGCAAATAGTTCACTGGAGCACAAATGTTGGCCCTTTAACCTCCAATTGGAACCAAATTTGTGGTTCATTCCAGAACTCCTCATGGGTTTAGCCAAAGGTGGACTTTGCAGAGATTACATCCTTACTTTTTATTATTTTCCTATCCTATCCAGCTTCTTTCATTTCCATTCTCCTGAGAACACTCCCTCAATAAAATATCATACAAGAATTCTCTTCTCAGACTCTGAAGGATGTCTAAAATATATCCTCTAATTTATTCATGAGAAAACTTAAAAAAAGTCAACTAATAAAATTCAAGGGCTTTCAGGGCATATCAGCCTTGTGTTTCCAAAAGTGGCACCCTGCTAATACTGGCCTTAAGAAAACCTAGTTGTCAATCAAAGGCCAAGAGTATTACTCTAACTCACTAATCAGTAGTGACCCTCTTTGTTATTTTTGTGAATATAAAATAATCTTAAATGGGTCCCTTTTTTCTGTCATCAACCAGGAAAACTATCATCTTTTTAATGGACTGAATCATCATCTCTATATCCAGGTGACACTATTTTCTCTACAAAAACATCAAATGAAGAAAAACAGCATATTATATATGCAAAAAAGTTAGTGAGATTCTGTTATGTGTCAACTTAACACAGAAATATATTTCCAGAATCATTTCCTGGTTAGCATTGGCTACAAAAGACATGCTTTACAATATTTAGAAGCATAAAAGTGAAGCAAAATCCACATTTTTTAAGTATTGAAGGTCGCTGACGGATGCCAGGCTCATACCAGCTCATGCATGTAGTCACCGATCTGTTAGCTCATCTACTTGCTGTGGGACAACGTCTAGAACCACAGGTCCTCTAGTTCTCACCTGACGTCCTTTACTGTCTCCAAGTCCTGAGAGTACACTGTGCTAGCTTCTCCTAGAAGTCACTCGTGCAACATAGAATTTCAGTTAGAAAGGCCACTTTAACTACAGCCTTTGTGGAATGCCCAAACATTCAAAATGAGAGACCCACACTGAGTCTGACAGGGTCACTGGACACCTGGTGACAAGTTGATCACATCAGACCACTTCAGTCATAGGAAGGCAGTACTTCATTCTCCCTGGAGTAGACACTGACAACTATTTGCCTTCCTCGCCTACATTTTTTCTTGGAAAAACACCATGCTTAGAGGGACAAAATGACATAGTCACTGTCATGGTATTCTATGCAGGGTTGATTTTGATAAAGAAATTCATTGTCTAACTAAGAAATTCTGCATTTAAAGAATGAAGTGTAGCAATACTCACAAGACTAATTTATATTACCATGTTATCTCTCAATCTGAAGCAGCTGAGCTGAGAGAATTGTGGAAAGTGATTTTGAAAATTCAGTTACAGTGCCCCCTGGGAGTCAATTCCTTGTAGGTCTGGAATAATGTTCTTTAGGGTATTTTTTAGGATATATCCTCTAAATTAGTGACCAATAAGTGATCAGTCTACCAGACAAGAAACCACGTGCAATACAGGTGTTTGCTGAGAGCAAAGGGAATATGGAATGAGCGGCACGAAAAGATAGTAATAAATAATGATTACAACTGTTATGACTAGTTGCAGAAAAAGGACTATGATGGGTAATCTCACCCACCTGATGATTAAGAACCTCCCATAATTAGGTGACCCTTTGTTGAAAATTCACATGCAACATTGTTCTCATGCCTTGCAGCCATTATGAGTATTTCTTATTTACTTTGACAAGTGAGTAAACTTAATCAGTTGGTGACTCAAAGTCAGCTACCCTTCCACATGTAGTTTCATTTCCTGAGTGAGACAACACATGCCTCGGATACCTGGTATAGAGCCTCTGGGCTAGTGGATGCATATTTATTTTTTATATTGGCTAGAAGAGAATATCAGGCACAGCTTCATTTTGCCTGGTAAGACCAGCAGGTCACCATCCCAGGCCTACCTAAGAACTATATAAGCTCTCC
Organism: Tonatia bakeri; assembly: GCA_004024845.1. Taxonomy (NCBI): domain Eukaryota; kingdom Metazoa; phylum Chordata; class Mammalia; order Chiroptera; family Phyllostomidae; genus Tonatia; species Tonatia bakeri. The sequence continues at coordinate 20,337 of PVIA01013696.1, forward strand.
AATCATGTCATAGTCTAATTTGCAGGGTTATCAATTGCTTGCAGTCCACAGGATATGACATCAGTCCATTTCATTGATGATATCATGTTGCACAGACTCAGTGAATAGTTGGTGGCAACTACTTTAGAAACCTTTGTAAGACAAATGAATACCAGATAGTAGGAAAAACAAATCCTGTGAAACTTCAAGAACTTATTACTTGATCCTTTGGTCTGGGTCCACTGGCCTTGTATTAGTTTTATATCACTTAAAAGAAATATATATTAAACAAGTTTATTATCCTACAGTTTTATAGAATATGGCTTTCAGCATACTAAATTCAAAGTATCATTCCTTTCTAAGGCTCTTGGGGAAAAAACCCTGATATGGTGGCAGTTTTAAAGAAACCTGAAGGAAGTCAAGAGTTGAATCCTGTTGACACTCTGAGAACATACAGACAGCAGGAAAAGAGTGTGAAGGCCATTAACAAGAGCAAGTTTATCAGGCTGGAGGAACACAGGGGAGGCTAATAGTGCAGCTGGAGCCCCGCGGTCACAGGGAGCCTGGTAGGAAATGAGCTGCAAGTGGATGAGGGAGGCGAGCTGCCAGAAAACGTGAGGGCTGGTTCATACGGAATCGCACTTGAAAGAGATGGGGAGAGCAGAGCATTAAAGGGATTTTAATAAAGGAATAGAACATGGTTAAACATGATATTCTTATGAAATAAGAATCATTTATAAAATGCATAAAATGAAATATGAAAATTAATCCAAGAAAAGACATTTATATGTAAACAGCTGTGGATTAGACATCAGGATACAAGGTTTCTTGCCCAAATTTTGTAACTACTTCTTTCTACATTAGACTTAATCTACGTAATGAACAGGAAGTGTGTGTGCAATCAAAAATAAGATTTATTAAAGGACTCAGTTTTTTTCCCTACCCTACCCTAGCCAGGTTTTGAAGCATCTGATATCTGTTTTTATCCTTCATAGCTTATGTTAAAATTAATTCAAGTGTATCTATAGTTGTAATTTAGTGGTTCGTTTTCAGCAGCCTTGCACAGGAACCAGCAGATAATAACTGTCAAATAAACACAATGATTTCTACAGCACTGTCTCTATTCCCTTGCCTCAAATTACCTTCCCATTGGAAAAACTTTATTCATAGCAAGTCTTCATTGAGCGAAAAGCCCCCAAATTCTAAGATGTTTGAAATCTGATGGTTTTCTGTGCATACAAAATAATTTTTAAAAGTATGTAACAACAGTATATTTATTTTTAGTTCCAAACTGAGATTTTGAGGAAAGTTAGAAAAATCTGTGGTCTACACCTTTTATATTTTTAAACCTCTGGCATTTCACCAATAGGTGTTATTTATTTGACTTTGACTGAAAATCTGATAAAGATTTCAGTCTTAGATTATATTAGATCTATATTTTAAAGTTGAAAAATATACCATCACATACAGAGACATATAGCCATAGGGTAATAAGGCTGTTTTTAACAAACTAACCAGATATTATACATTCATAAGAGCAGTGATCTTTGTAAGCTCTTAACCTTCAGAAGGTGCTTTTGATTGCAGTGTTTTTATTATTCAACACTCTAAAATCATCCCATGCTTTGTTGATAGAGTCCTATTACTTATAGGATCACCTTGCTTTTACTGTAGTACAATTAAAAATAAATGTTAAACAGTTACACTGCACTAAATTCCTTTAAGGTAAATAATATAGATTTAAACATTTGCTTAGTACCACTAACTTTTTTAAGTAACAATCTATCCATTTGAAATGCAAAATCCTTCAGGAATCCAAGAGTAGCTATTATTTCTTAGTATGTCTGGCAGGACCTAACCTCATCCCCTGGATACAGTAATTATCTGCTATCAGTTCTAAAGAGCCACATTGAGACAACAAGAGATGAGATTCCTTTATGTATGAAATAGTGAGCAGATACTTTTAGAAAGCACATAAATACTAACTTGTAAGGACAGAATTCCTTTTGACAATGTTCCTTGTAGCTGAGTCTGTTGTACTAATGTGTATGCCAGAACGATAAATCCACTACTATTGGAGCATTGGACAAACAAACTACTGTTGCCAATAAGTCTTTTAGGTTGGCATGTTCCTTTAACTCCATTAAAAAGAAGTATGGAAAAAAGGAAATTTTATGGCACTATTAATTTTATATCATCATCCCAAAGGAGAGTCCTGGACAGTGATATTGATGTCTAAAATAGAAAAGGTGCAACTGCAGGTTGTTAATAGTTTTTTAAAAAGATTTTCTATTTATTATTTTTAGAGAGAGAAGAAGGGAGAGAGGGAGAGAAATATCAATGTGTGAGAGAAACATCGATCAGCTGCCTCTCGCACACCCCCAACAAGGGACCTGGCCTGAAACCTAGGCATGTGCCCTGACCAGAATCAAACCAGTGACCTTTCAGTCTGTGGAATGACACCCAACCCACTGAACTATACTCGTCAGGGCAGATACTTAGTAGTTTTTACTGAGTACAAATAAAGAGACTATGAACATTCATAATGTTGAGGTTTTTTGGTGAGTGAGCATAAGTTTTCATTACTAGAGGAAATATTCAGGAGTAGGAATACTGAATTATAATGATAAATATATTTGTTGTTGTTGTTGTTTTTTCTAGAAGGAACTGCCAGACATTTTTCCAGAGTAGCTGGATAGTCAAAAAGTTTCTGTCCTTCAGAACAACACTGTGTTAACTTCTCTGGCCAGAGACATTGGGGTTTTCTTAAGGCAGCCCCTGTTTTTTTGGTCTGTTCTCACTGAAATTTCTGAAACGTGGACTGTTTCAGTACCCAGGCCAGGTCACATACAGGACAGGATATATGTGTGTGTATCCTCCTGTGGGCACTGTCCACTGGGGCCTCCCTAGCTAGTCTACCTTATCCTCTCCACCTTTGAGAGTCTTCTGATAGTTTCCTTGTGTTTTATGCTCACATAGAGTTTTAGCTGTGTTTAGAAGGAGAGGTCTGGTGAAATGTGCTTGCTCCATCCTGACTAAAGCCAAAATCACCATCCAAGACCATTTATATTTCATTCCTTTGCATCATGAGGAAACTCATGTATTTTGGAATGTCAATCCTGTCATGTTCAAGCAGATTGATTTTAGCAACTGCATACCTCAGTTTCTGAGAAGGAAACTTTCTACATAAACATATGTGTCCCAACATCTCACATTGTAGGGGAGTCTACATTAGCAGCTCTGAGCACTACATGAGTGTATCAAGGGCAGAACAGGATTCACTTTAAGAATGAAAACAAACTTCCACATGGATGCCTTTTTTTCAGCTCTGTGTAAATTCACAATTTAAAATCCTCTTTAATTGAAATGAGGAAGTGCCAGCCTCCCCACCCACATGCCCAAAAGCCGTTCTGCTCACACTTTCTCATTTGGAGCACTATACTTTCATCCCCTGCATTGAAGGAACTCGTGGGACATCTGTCAAATAACCCCACAGAAGCTTTACACCAGAGTGTTGAAAATATTCCTTTTCAAAAAAAATCTGTTCCAAAACCACAACATTTTAAAATTAGCATCAGTAACTCACAATACATTGTCATTAATATCTATTAGTAGACTTTAATTTGTTGCATTTTCACATTGATCCTAATGAGTACCTATTATTTAGAAACTAGTAATTCATGCATAATGATTTCCTTCATAACATGTGTTTTATATAAATTATTCCATATAATTATATACATAATGCAATAGATATATGTATAAATAATATATTTATATGTACAATATACATATTGCACATTGCTATGTATTATATTTCTTAAGAAGTGAAAAACAAAGATTTTCTTGGGGTTTCTAAAAGACAGTTATTTTATTTAAAGAAGGAATCTAAATAAAATGCAATGTTTTATTTGGATAAAATTCAGACAAACTGAAATCACCTCACCCATCTAAATGTGTCTGTGTGTTTGTCTTTATTTTACCCAAGTCATGCATCATCATTCAACTGTTAAGACAAAATTAATGATGAGAGATGGCTTGGATTTTTAAGAGCTAAGAAATACATACTTCTTTGGGAATAAGAGAGAATAGCACTGGTTGAGGATATATCAGTTGCTGACACAATATCCTTTTCCTGGTGTTAGTCCTATATAATATTGTGGCTCATGATGATAAAGGAAGATATTAAATATCCTATGAAATCCTGTTCTAAGATGTCAATGTACTAACACACAGTCCATCTGCTTGCTTATTTGAAGGCATAATGAAGCCAAGTTGTATTTGCAAGTTTATGCTCTATACAGGATTATACTTTCTTTTTTATATTTTATGTGATCATTACCTATGATGCTAAATCTCTTCTCCATTTAGTTCATGTCATGGGTGGAGCTATTTCTGACCTATCAAAGCAAAGGGGGAAGATTTGGTCCAGTGTATGAGAGACTCATCCTCAACATCCCAACTGGTTTCAATGGATACTTGGCAAAAAAATCTCTGTATATGACTTTGAATGTTTTCTCTCACTCTCTGAAAGGACAGCTATTAATACTATGGAGCTGGAAGTACACATTCTAGAAGCTCATCAATCACTATGACATTTTTCTTTATGCAGTCAGAGGATTGAATGCTTGCACACACACACATACTAGGGTAAATTTTTGCTCATGAAAGCAGCAATATGCACAGCAAATTATTCCTCTTTTAATTAACAAAGCACATGATTGACTCCCTTTCCTCCATATGGTGAAAATGAGTTAAAATCAGTATTAGCTAGAGCTAACTATTGTAACCTTGAGTCAATGATAGAGCAAATAAGGACAAATAAAACAAAAGTAATGCGATAGTGATAAAACTGCTCACTCTATATGTTGATACTCTGCCTTTGTGAGGCTTGAAAATATTGTACATGCCTGACCCTTGTAGGTTAAACCCTGGCATATACCTTTCTTTGGCTAGTAAGCAAGTAAAGGTGACAAGTGCTGCTTCCAGGCAGAAGCACTTAATTGCTGGTGTGGGATTTCTCTTTTTTCTCCTACCTCAGCAATCTTGATAACATTCGTTGATTTGGAAGGGCAATACTAGATGATCATACAGATGATAGAGTCACCCAACCTTGTAGAGGACTTTGTGTAAAATGGAATTAAGCCTTTCTTATTTTTAAACCACTGAGAATTTTGGAGTGTTTTGTTACTGAAGCATAACCTTTCCTATCCTTAGCTTGTTGGCTGCATAGAAATAAGAGAATTAACATTTATGGAGTGAGCTTAGTACTGTGTAAGAGGCTTTTGAAAGATTCCTCAATCTCCCCATTATAATCCATGTAGAGTTGATATTATCATCCCAGTTTTATAAATGGATTGTACGAATGACTTTGTCACAGGCACCATTAGTTGCTGTGGCACACTCCTTAACTCCACTTCTGATGAGTTCTATCAAGGAAGTCAACTGTACACATTCATACTCTGCACTAAAAAACCATTACCTAAATAATCAAAGACCCTCATTGTAAGTCTCTATGTGGCTATTCTAAATTTGCAGAGGAGAGAGTTATCCCAAGAGAAGTATGTAAGAAATAGCTATACCCACATCCTCATATTTGTTACTTTTACTTAGATTTATTTCCTAATTAATGTGAGTAATCTAAAAAATGTAAATAACTAAAAAGAAAAACATATCCAAGTAAATCACACTTCCTGAATCTGCCTATTAAATTCACATATTCAACTTATATTTATGGGCAGGGCTATACACTATATTGGTTAAAACCTAGCCTCAGGGATTGGCACAGCTATTACTTAACCAGACTGCCACTTACCAAGGCATGATTTCAAGAACCTTTCCAGCTTCTCTACGCTCTGATTTCTTGACTTTGAGTGGTGATATTGCATGAGTTCTGTGCAAGGGTTAAGATAATCATTATGAAGTGCTTAAAACACAGCTTGACACATAAGAAATTGCCTGTATATATTGGATATTATTGTATATTACATAACCAGAAAGTTAAAATGGCATCATATTTTAATTATTTTTGAGCACTTACAATACACTAACTCCATACTAGGTACTTTTTCTAAATTACACCATTACTCTTTATGATAACTTTGCAACCTCATTGTTCTTACACTAATTCCGTAAATCTACTTTTTGCGATAAGTAACTCTGAAAATAATCATTCTAAGTAAATAAAGAGAAAATTCCTATTTCTAATTGCATTCCTCTATTAATGTGTAATTCAGAAATTAGTGTATTAACACGAATACACTAATAAAATACATGTTTATTTTATTTTTTCTACAGGTCAGAAATTTCAAAAAGGTTTAGTTGGTTGGTGTTGTCTCAGGTTCTCTAAGAAGGTTGCAATCAAGGTGTTGGCTGGTGCTGGAGCCACCTGAAAGTTTGACCGGGACTACAGGACACTCTTCCCAATTGGTTCACACACCTCAGCTCTGGGGTGCTCCAGTGTCCTTACAATGTGGAAGCTGGCTTTCCTTGGAGTGAGCAATTCCAGGAAGTGCTAGATAGAAACTTCAGTGTCTTCTTATAACCCAACTTTGCAAGTCACACACTGTCATTTCATCAAAATCCTTGTGGTTACACAGATCATCTGTATTCATTGTGGGAGGGGACTTTACCAAGGTGTGAATATTAGGAAGTGAAGTAACACTGAGAACATCTCAACAGCTGGCTGAAGCCATCTTTTATGTTTAAAATAAAAATAGTGCACCCTATTTACAAACACATTATTATAAGGAAACAAGAGAGCAAGTCAAGAATTATACTAAAATCGTTAACTAAAGGGATATCTAATCTCACAAATTCACCCAACTGCATAAGATAGAAATATCTAAATTCTTCTTCTCTTTTACATATATGTGTGTGTGTGTGTGTATATATATATACATATATATATATATGTACACATTGTTCCCATATATGCTTTTTAAACAAAATTTTAAGTACAGGTTTTCTGAACCATAAAAAAAAGTTGTGATGTGAGATTCTACATATTTTACCCTTTCATCACTTTCTCAAATAAAATTTATTTATACTTTTTTCAATAAATTACACATCTGACTGTTAGAAACTCATGATGCTTATTGGGTACCAAATTAAACATGAAGGGTTGTCAGAAGATTTATCTAGGGGAAATTTATCAAAACATGTGCTTGAAAGAAAAGAGAAAAAGTGCTGAATTTAAAAGCCACCATGTTCTGAGAATTGACTCATTAAAATAGACCAGGTAATAAAGAGGGACAAAAATTAGAACTTCTGTTCTTTTCACAATCTAAAATTTTGAAAGTAAAACAATCTGTCACTTCAGAGATTATTGCTAACACTACTAGTTTTAGTTATGTTCCCAAGTCACAGCCATTTCCTACTGCTTTATCTGGCATTTTGCTTTTATTGGTCCCAAGTTCAATCAAATGAACTGCTGAAAATGAAACTCTTGAACTAGCTCATATGCTGAACAATGAACTCAAAACAAGCCTAGGGCAGCAAACAGGATTTTAATTGCTTACTTCTATTTCTCCAGTGCCTATTTCTCTAGGTGATTGTGTGACAAGAGGCCTCACTAAAATTCAGAATTGTGGGACAAAAATACCTAAGCACAAATGTCAACCATCCATGACCTTGATCATGCTTACATGTCTCTCCTTACTCCAGGTAATGGTACTTAACACAGTCACCTGGAAGTATTAAGAGATTATAAACTTCCCTTATGACAGACAGCTATTGAAAGGGCAGAGGGGAAAAAATAATGCCATTATTCTTACCATTATTAAGCACTTATTGAACACCACCAGAGGACTAGACATTACAGAGGGAATATCCATTCTGCACACATTAGAAAATGCATATGCTTTTCACTTTGGAAACATATTAACACCATTGCTCTTTCCGTCACTTTTACTTTCATTTCCTATAGAATCTTTTGGGACATCTTAGGTAGTAAGAACTCATTTGGATTATTCTTCGAGAATGACCTTTCATCCTCCTTGTCAGTTTATCCCAGTTGGGAAATATGACTATTCCCAGAAATGATCTCCCTCCTCAGCCATTTCTATATTGTCAGAAGGGCAAGGATTCAATTCATCCCATACAATTTAATTGAAAGAGTAAAAAGTGACAGAAAAGAATAGCTGTTTGCAGCATTTGCTTATGCCTGGCCACTAAAGCTGTTGATATTTCAAGGGAGCCATCATGGGCCCTGCAGTTTTACCAGACACTTTTTTAACTGTATTTTTATCCTTCACACTCTTACAGATGTCCTCATCTCACTCCACCCCCTTCGCTTACACCCAGTCGCTCCCCCATTCCCTCTGGCCATCCCCACACTGTTGTCTGTGTCTATGGGTTATGCATATGTGTTTTTTTGGCTAATCAATGCCCAGTAAGATGGAAAATATCCCTATGCCATAGAAGTTGAACCTGAGATGCAAAGAAATTTTAAAACTTTCCTAACGCTATGCAGACAGTAAATATTATAGTAGCAGCTGATTTAAACCCCACTAACTAGCATGAGTATAAACTTATTCCAGATTACCAACATTGATAGAAATATTTAAAAAGCAAAACAAAATTTCAATAGCTGATTAAAGAGTTTTGTACTCATAATTTTAACATTAAAGACATTGAATAACTAATGTATTGGTATGATTCTGAGTTTATGTGAACAAAGTTGGGCATATCTATTTCTTTAAGGATATTGTAATTTTAGGAAACTAGCCAAACACCCTAACACGTGGAGAGGAATAATGACTGTGGTTATTTCTCATTATGATTGGCTTCACTATTGGAGGTTACAGTGCTTGTTATGTCAGAATTCTAAACACATGCACAAAAAGCCTAATCACTTCTGAGCCTATAATTTTTAAATTCTAAAAGAGTGTGTTCAATTATTTTTATTTTGTTAAAAAGTTCACAATTTTAAAAGCATTTTAAAATTAATCACTCTAGCATGATAATCATGATAGCCTTTACATGTCTTTGTACCATGATTCTCCCAACATTTTTACAAAATCAGAATTATACAGTATGTGCACATTTTCATTCAGTTATATTTAATATTAGGCTACATTACAAATATATTTTGACTGGTTACTAATTTAAGCAGTGTTTTACCTATAAATAGTACATAATAAATAATTAAACAGCTTACTAAAATTAATTTTATCATTATTTACCTCAATTTAAATGTCTTATGTTTTGCAATTATAGGTACTCTTGAAATGGATATCTACTGGCATATAAGATTTTTCTGTTCTAAATTATTTCTTTGGATATATTTCTAAGACTAGACTAGAGATAAGAATATCTAATATATGTGTACATATTTACTAATAAGTATTGATTTTTAATTATAAAAGTAACACATGCTCACAGAATAATATTTGGAGTACACTAGAAAACACCAAGGAGAAATTAACTTAGCTATGTTAGTATATTCTGGTGGTTTTGCCTCTCAAACATTCTTTTCTACTTATATTTCTACCTAGTCTGGAGGGGGGCAACTTTTTCCAACATTTAATATATATGTTTTAGATGGGGCTCAACTCTATGGGAGCAGAATATGTTATTCAAATCTGACCAAGTAGCTTAATATGTCTTCCCTCAGCCACGCTGATGGGTGCAGAGGCAGCACCTAGTGGTTCGAGTAGAGTGACTCCTCTAATTTATGTAGAAGTTGCTGGAATGAGATGTTTCGTTATTCTCGGATTCAATCATAGAAGACAGAAATTTTCAGCTACCAGGGGCTAACACTTGTAAATAAAAGAAAACACACACTGGATGTGAGGGCGATCTGGCTGCGACATCTGTCACCCCATTGATCGCCAGGGTTGATTTGGCTGATCTGGCTGGCTAGGTGGGTGTCCCCTTCCTCCCTCACTGATCCATCTGCGTCCCTCCCGAAGAAAACACACACTTACTCAGCAACAGCGAAGCTGAATTGTGGAGGGTCCTTTTCACATTGTTTTCACCCCTGGTACTACCTTTGCTAGGAAACAAAATTATCCCTGAACTTTTCAGTTATATAATGCAATTAAATCTTATTTTTAGTTAAGTCCCTTTTAGTTAAGAGTTCTCTCAAAAGCAGTCAAAACAATTCTGACAAATACACCCATTATTTCACAACCAAAAGAATAATCACGAGGCTGGTGACAGCGGAGAGTACGCGGGTGCTCCTGGGTCTGTCTCCGGGCACCCAGGAGAGCAGAGTCACCATCCTGTCCCCA
>PVIA01013697.1:0-30765 GCA_004024845.1 Tonatia bakeri
GGGGGCTTCTCGGCGAGCAACCCCCTCAGCCCACGCCTCCCCCTCCTCTTCACGGTCTCTGAGGCCGACGACCACAGTCATTGCAGATTTTTAAAAATTCTTTCACCTGAAAATGGTGATTTATAGTATTTCTTTTTCTTAAAGGCCGAAAACAGTCCCTGTAGACTCCATCACAGGAGTGCACTGGAGTGGCATTTGAAAGGCATCCTGGGAAATGTGAGGTGCAGAGATGACCCCCTTTCCCCCCCTTTCTGAGGACACGCTTTCCCTGCTTTAGGGGACCGTGCCTCTGGGGCCGGTGGGTGTGCAGCCCGTGGGTGCACACAGCCCGTGGGCGCCAAGCCTGCAGTCCCGAGGGAGGAGCCACCCGGCACACTGAGGGATAAGGGCTCTGTTTCCCAAGCTGGAGGGCGGGAGACGGGCCGTGTGCTCAGTACTCGATGGAGCATCTGTTCTCAGGAGGGTCCTGTGGCCCCAGGATGCCCTAGTGTCTCAGTGCAGCAGGCATGGACGCCAGCACTCAGGGGGGCACCAGCTGGCGTGGGCATCCTAGCCCCCAGGTGACCCTCATCCCAGCGGTGACGGGCTGTCCGCCCGCGTCCGGCATCCGTTCAGTCAGCCAGCTAAGGCAGGCTCTGAGCCACCCTGGTCAGCAGAACTCGGGTGCAGAACAAAGACACTAGTCACTGAAATGCAATGACTGGTTTTCAGGAATCGTTTTGCTCATTCTGTGATTCAGGGGCCACGTGATGAACACACAGTGTCCACGGTGACCGGGGCGGCTGCAGCGGCGTGTCTCGTGCGTCCCCTGCACGCCCAGCACACAAGCTCGGGGGTGGGCACACGGACAGGAACCAAGGCTGCGTCAGGGCTCTCACAGAAGCCGCTGTAGGGATCCGGCGGGGCAGCCCCGACTCGCAGACAGCTGGGAACGAGCGGAGCAGAGAGTCGCCCACGTCCTCTCACCCTCCAGCTGCTGCTCGGACCTCAGAGCACGGTGTCCAGGCTGCGGCACCGGCTGCCGTAGACGGATGGACAGACGGACGGACCAGTTGCACCCGCAGGCTCCGCAGGGGAGGGTCTGTGCTCAGCACCTCCCTCTGCAGCAAACACTCGGAGGCAGGCTCAGGTGCGTGGGGCGTGTCCCCCCCCAGAGCCTGCCCCAGGCCAGTGGGCCGTGCCCCCGCATCTGTTCCTGGACTCCTCACAGGCTGGCTGGTCATCCTCTGCTGCCTTTGTGGGGATGGAGGCTCTGCTGCCCGAAGTCACAGGTGTGTCTCCACAACTCATCCCGCTTCTCCAAGTCCCCTGCACCTCGGGGCCGCCAACCCCCCTCTCCACCAAGACCCGATGCACACGTGGGTTTCTCCAGGGAAGGCCTCATCCAGACGGCAGGGCAGGGACTTTGGGGAAGCAGGGGACACCCCTGGGGCCCTCCCAAGCATGTGGCACGAGGGTGCCCCCTTCCTCTCGCTGACCAGGCCCTGGTCCCACTCCCGCCCTCCCGCAGGACCGGCTTGGTCTCACTCTGTCTGGAGAAGCCGAGGAATGGGGGCGTGTCCGGAACCAGGCACTGCGGCCCAGCCTCAGGCCGCTGGTTCATCCTGCCCCTAAATGTCCGTCAGGAGAGGAGGTGCCGGACCAGGTCTCTTACCATCCCCATGTCCGAGTGGTTCTGTGCCGACTGACGTCCCTGTTCAACACCAGGGTCACCAGGCAATTGAATCTGACGGTGGCTGCGACCCAGGCCCCCCCGCGTTTGTCACCCTGCCACCTGGCACCGACTTAGCTGAGGCAGCCTCCTGGCCCCCATGGGACAGGTGAGGGCCACGTGAGGGCAGGCCGATGGGCAGACCTGCCAAGGTCATCTGGCTGGCCTGCACCACTGGGCACAGCGTGGAAGCTGAGGGGGCTCCAGGGGGTCGTCTCAGCTCGGGTCGCCCCAGACTCGGTCGAGGCCAGGACTGGAGGACAAGGGAGCTGTGGCACCCGCAGGGGGCAGGGGCCCTGGGCTGTCACTGTGATGGTCTCATCCTGTGAGTTTCCTGATTGGCTGCTGCTGCCCCAGGGAAATGCCTCCTACTGAAAACGACAGGGGGACTGAGTGCCGGCTCTGAGCGTCCCATCTTCACATTTGTGACGGCGTCTGTTGTGAACACTCTCCCCGGCCTCGCTGGCCCGAGGACTCGCCCTGGGCTCATCTGGGCAGGTGCGGACAGCCGTGCCCCCCGAGGGGGAGACACAGCTGAGCGTCACTCCAGAGATGGGAGGGTTCTGCACGTCAGCCAGGAGCCTCGGGCCAGGGGCCCTGGGGTCTGCAGCTGCTGTGGGTCTGGGCAAGGGCACCCAGCAGGGGTCAGAGACACAGAGAACTGCCCCAGGCACAGTGAGGCCCCTCCACACACTGGGCAGCTTAGCAGGGAGGGGGCCCCCTTTCCTCGCTCCTGACACAGCTCCTTTGCAGAGCTGCTGTGAACGGGCTGGGCTGGTCGGGAGGCATCTGAGTGAATTGTCTGATCTGTGCTATTTGCCAACAGTCACCTTCCAGAACCCCGGGGGGTGCTGCTTCCTGCGAGGACAGCTGTGACTGTGACAACACCCTGCCCAAGCCAGCGTCTCATTGCCGCACTCACTCAGATCACGAGTTCGCGGGCGCCAGCGGAAATAGGGTTCCCATCTCCACGGAGGAACCCTTGATTCCAGTCGCTCCGTTGTGAGTGACCTGTCAGGGGAGGAGACGCTTCACCCCAGACTGGCTTCCCTGCCCTCTGCGGGCCTCCCCAGGGAGGGGCGGACGGCCCGTAATGTAAGGCCCGATTGCGACCTGTGTCCTCTCCCCCTGACTCTGTAAGCTGAAGGACCTGAGCCTGGGGCCCACTCCTGGACAGCTGAGCGTCCCCCCACCTCCCTCGCACGTGAAGGGGAGGGGTTGTGCGGTCCGTGCCCTGAACCTGGAGGCACAAACCCCTCTGCAGCTGCCCCATGCCCTCCACCCCTCTCCCTTCAACCCTTCAACTCTCGGGGGAGCCTGCCCCCCACCCAGGGCTAAAAAACCCCTAAGGTAACAAACAACTCACCTGATAGCTTACCTCTCATGTGCAAGGAGATGGGTCCCAAGCCCCTTCCACTGGCCCCTTTATAAGATGCTCACACCCAGCCCACCCCCGGTGCTGTGTCGTCACCTGGGACCAGCCAGGGAGGGACCACCCAGAGCCTGGAGCCCACTGACACCACTCACGCCTCCCAGGCCGGCCCCGACCCCCAGCTGCCCTGCACAACCTCCCCCGCCTTCGCCCCGCAAAGCTGCCCGAGTGGCCCCTGCCACCCCAAACAGTCCTGGTGGCCCTGCCCGGCTTGGTTTCTCTCCTTCCTAGGGCAACTGCAAGTGGCAGTAGCTCTGCTTCAGTGGCACTAACCCTCCACGTCACACTCAGCCACCTCTATAAACCCCACGGTTCACGGGAGCCACACCCAGAGGGAGGAGCCGGTGACGAGGCCCCAGCTCCATCACCGCCGCGGGGACAACTGTGTACCGCATTCCAGGCGGTCTGCTGACCTCCCAGGACGACTGCACCTCAGTTGACAGGGTGATGGAGGGGGTCCCTCCGTGGTGAGTCCGAGGAGCACCTTCCAGCGGCACGGACGCCCCAGCCACAGGGCCTGCTCCCGAGGGCGTGCCCACATGAGAGCTGCAGTGTGCACCCCCTGGAAGCCTCGGCGCGCGCCGGGCCGTCTCATCCCAAAGTTTGAAGGACTCACCCAAGTGCTAGGGCAGCAAGACCGACCGGCCCTTGCTGTTGTTGATGAGGTGGTGACGGGAGAGGCAGGCGCATGATTATGCTAATGTGGACTGATGAGTTTTAAATGTAAGTTGAACAAGCAATCAGACAGATGAAATGCATGTACATTGTTTCAAAGGATGACACTTTATTTTTCCTGAAGGTCAAGGGTACAGATTGTGTTATTTCATGAGGGAAAACTAATAAAGTGAGAAACTATTGGCCAAAAAAATGCGCAAGTTAAAGGTGCTGGGAGCTGCCTGGGAGCCTGGCCCGGTGTGCCTGCTAGCGTCTCTGCGTCTCACTGGAGCAGCCCCCCAAAGGGCATCTTGCAGAAAGGAGGAAACAGGAGAAAACACATCTGGCCAAGGCTCTGGGACAAGCCCCCCCACTGGGGCTGCTGCAGCTCCAGCAGCAGCTTCTGCCCTGGCAGCTGCAAGCGGAGCGGATGGGGAGCTGGCCGTGCAGGAGGGCGGGAAGGTGCGTTTCTCTCTGTGCAGACGTGGCGGGGGAGTTTCGGCGAGCTGGTCCCGGGCACATGCTCCTGTTCTCGTAAGGAGAACACGCTGCCTCCTGCTTGTCTGGGGGAAGACAGGGCCCCGGGCCACGGACACGTGGCAGGGTGGCAATGTGCTGGGGACACGGAGGGTTGAGGAAGAGAGCCCGGTGGACTCCGCACGCGGCAGTATCGCCCCTGCAGGACCAGCGACGGGGAGAGTTGTGCTTAAGGACTGGCGAGTCCGACCGAGGGGGGCAGCCAGCCGCCTGCCGGGAGGGGCTGAGGGGCTGCACCCAGTGGGGATGGGAGGGGCGAGGCCCTGTGTGCACCCCCGTAGGGGCGGTGGTCCCCAGAAGCTGTCCTGTGGGGTGAGGTGCAAACAGGTCCCACGGGCGCTCGTCTATCCAAGTGCCCAGGACCGCCTCCCTTTCACAAAGGACCCCGTCTGAGTGGCGGTCACAGGGGCCACGCGGGTGTCATGGGCGCCTGCCCCTCAGCGGCCTCGGATCTCCACGGACTCTCGTCACACATCGTGTGACTCCGTCTGCGGGTGTCTGTTGGCGACTTCGGATCGCAGGTCACGAGCGACATGGTCTGTGGTTGGCTCTTTCCTTCTGCCTCCATCTGGCTTCGGAATCAAGGTGCTGGTGGCCTCGCGTGACGAGTTCACATGTGCCCCTTCTCCTCCACATCCTGCAAGGCGCCGTGTGGAATTCACGGTCACTTCTTAGGCATTTGGTAGAGTGACCCGGTGGGCCGATTGGAGCCTGCAGACTTTATTTTGGGGGAGTGGTAGCTACACACTGGATTCCGTGATGATTACAGGGGTGCTCGGGCCGCCTCCTTTGTCTCAGTTGGGTTTGGGCCGTGTATGATTTTCAAGGAACTGGCCCATTACTCTCACGTTGTTAAGTCTACGACCATGAAGTCGTCTGTGATGTTCCTTCAGAACCTTTGTTTTAACCCTCTCTTGCGGACATTTTTCTGAAGCTTTAGGGAGAGAAACACCAGCTTTCTGCCAGGGCTTTGTCTCACTGCTGTTTTTTGTTGTTTCTTGTCTTCCGGGTCTTGGGTTTCTGCCCTTTACTATTTCTCCCTCCTGCTTGTTTCCAATCTGTTTTGCTCATTTTTCTAGTTCCTTGAGTTAGAACTCAGGATGTTAATCAGAGGCCTCTCTTGTTCTGACATAAGCACTTGATGCTGTAAACTTTGCTCTCAGCACCGGGGAGCGCCCACGGATTTGCCGTGTCTTTGTTCTTGTTCGTTTGTTTTTCCGGTCAGTGTCCTTGGAGACTTCCTCTTTGCCCAGTGCGTTGTTTAGAAGTGTGTGGATTCCCAGGTTGAGGCTGTCCGTTGTCTTCCTGTGACTGGTTCTCAGTCGATGCTTTTATGCCAGAAGCCTCTCTACTGCAGCTCACAGAAGAGACACGGCCCAGGCACCTGAGCCCCTGGGCTCCTGGCCACAGCTGCAGGGTGGAGGCCTGGGCACCAGCCATGGGCTTGGGAGAGGCAAGAGGGAGGAGGGCCGCCAGCCCCCCCACCGGCTGACCCCCAGGCCCTTGTACCCCACCAGCCCCGCCCCAGCCCTTCCTCTTCAGGGTGCCGCCTTCAGGCACCCAGTGTGTGGGGGTGGGGGGCGCCGGCGCACCTGCGAGCTGCATGCAATCAGGTGCTGGCAGCCACTGCCCCAGGAGGGGCCATGCAGGCTCACCAGCCAGGCCTGTCCTGACTGCTGTGGCTGCCCCCAACGGATCAACATGACAAATCGAGGTTGTGAGCGTGAGTCACTAGGGTCGTCGGTGACTAGCAGACAGAGTGGGTGCCCCCAAATCAATTACCCCACCACCTGATGTTTATGGAGAACGCCGCCACTGCTTGTTTCTGAAATGAAATGTGCAGTTCTCTAATTGTTCACAGCTCGGAAGGAACAGCTAGAGAACGTTCTCAACCATTAAGAAAATGGTGTTTTAAATGATGAACATACTGTATATGTTTGTACTTTAAGAAAACAGATTCTGGCAATGTTTGGGGAAATTAGTGAAAATTTACTGATTCCCAGAAGAAAGATGCTCTCACGGCGCGAGGCAGAGTCTCCGGCCGTCCAGGGGGTGGGGCTCTGGTGACTGGACAGCAGGGTTCCAGTCGTCACAGTTTGTTGGCGCGATGACTGTGTGCCTGGAAGGTTCACGAAAACCTATGGGAATTCGTAAAAGAGTTCTGTCCAGTTGCTGAAAACATGGCCGTGTAAATAAATCAACAGTTTTTACGCAGTAGCAATAATGGGGTGGGGGGACGTCCTGACACCTTGCATGGAGGCAGCTGGAAACACACATCTCAGACAGGACCACCACTGCACAGATGGGGAGAGTTACGTGTGAGAGCCTTTCAGAGGCGCAGGAAGGAAAACGGTGCAGACCCGCCTGGTGCGGTGGACGGGGTCACGGCCCAGAAGTGTACACCCAGTCCCCAGGGCCCAGGAGCATGTCGCCCTCCCTGCCGAAGGGACGTGCCCAGCGAGGACACAAGTGATGGGTGCTGCTGGCATGCGGGGGGGGGGGGGGGGGGGGGGGGGGGGGGGGGGGGGGGGGGGGGGGTGGCGGGGGAGGTGGGATCCCCTCCGGTGACAGCACAGCAGAAAGGTCATTGGTGTCATTGTCATGAAGAGCATGTAGTATTTCTCATTAAAATAAGACCATTTTTCCTGCCAAATCAGTGAAAATGTTAAGAAAAAATGTATTATTTGCTGCTGTCCAGAGTCAGCCCCTGAGGAGCAGGCTCCAAGGTGCCCAGTCCTGGGGTGTGGAGAGGGATGGGGGGCAGGGATCCGGTGGGTGGGGCCGGTGGGGGGCGCGGTACGAAGACAGCGAGGGCTCTGGCGACCTCCCTGAGGGTCTGGGCAGGCAGGAGGGGCCAGGGCGTGGAGCAGCCAGCGGGCATCCAGGCAGGTGCAGGGCCGGGGGTGGGGGGCACCACTGGAGAGCGAATCTGTGAAGGGACAACCGGCAGAAGCCTGGGGCATGAGGGGCACAGGGGCATCGGAGGCTTCTCTGGTTGGAGGAGGGTGCCGCTGCCCTCTCTCAAGTCTTTGGGCACAAACAAAGCCGTTTAGGTACTTTTCAAAATTCAGTCAATGCTTCTGTATTTAAAGGTTCACCGAGAAGGAAGCCAGACCATGGATGTCATGGTGAAGCTGGGCTCGCAGAGCGAGGGGTGCCTAGCATTCACCCTGGACGTGGCAGGTCCCTGCATCACCCTGGGCCACTGGCACCTTCCCTGCCCGCCCCCTGCCCCACCCCCAACCCGTTCCAGAGTTTTCCTTCCAGACACTCGCAGAGACACCCGAGAGCCAGGGAAGCCTGTCCCCGCCACTGCCCCACGGGCTCACGCCCGGGGGATGGCCATGCCCACCTCCTCCCAACCCACAGTGTCTGTCCCAGTTTCCATGGAAACAGCCAGCTGAGTGGGCCAAGAAGAGGGAACAAGATTCTAAAATAATGACAGTTGGAAAACTTTCATGGGCCTGTGCTTCCTACTACAGGGGTTTCCATGGAAACCCAAGCCATAGACACAGGGAATGGAGAGGGGCTGGGCGTCTCCAGCGCAAAGGAGCTCTAGGCAGGTGGCCTCACCATAGCCCCCCCAAGGGGAGGCCTGCCACTCCCTCAAAGGACTTGGGAACTTCCCACCCAAGTCACTGAGGACCCAGGGTCCTCCACAGCCATGGGGCCGGGTGGGCAGCTGGGGGAAAGGTGGCGGAAGGAGGGGTGGGCAGCTGTCCCCCCACCCAGGAGCCCAGGGCCCGGGCCCCCAACTGTCCCCACACAGTGAGGACGGGGAAGGGACACCAGGGCACGGGGCCTCAGCCCTGACCTGCATCATAAGCGTGCGTGTGCACACACAGCAATCTCACTCACTCACGGACACACACACACGTTCTGTCATAGCTGCTCCCCCAGCACAGCAGTCGTCACACAGAAGCCACCCTCCCGGGAGCCACACCTGGGGTCAGTCTCGTCACAGTCAGCTCCCTGCTTCTCTTCCTCACTTCCCTGCTCACCTCTCAGCAATCATTTGCTGTCCCTCTGAAAGCCCTACCCCCTCACTGTAACGACCCTGACATCGTGTGACCCTGACAGCGACCCTGACTTTGTCCGACCGGACTCGCAAGCTTCCCCTGCCCCTGGTGGGGACCAGCCACGTTGCAGACCACGGGCGTCCTGGCCCTGGCCCCTCTCGGCTCTGCCCACGCTCTCCTTCCTCACACAGCTTCACAGTTGTGGCCAAAGAAAAACACAAATGAAATGCATGCATTGGCCTTTCCACGTCATATGTTAGATTATCTTTGAAATCTGACTAGTGGACACCTGGGAAAGAAATGCCCCCAAAGGAGTCAGAGCGGCACCTGAGCTGGGCTCGCGCTCTGTCCTTCCTGTGCCTCTTCCTTGTTGACGAATGAAACAGTGAGAAAGAGTTCTGGGCTGAAGGGCCAGGGAAGGCAGTATTCAAGATGAGAGCCATCCTTTTCTAAAAGCTGCGCTTGGTTCTTTTGAGAAAAGCTTTGCGATGAGCCAGCTTTGCATCAGTACAGCTCAGAACGTGCACGCAGGCCCCTGCTTCCTCACACTGCCCGAGGCCACAGCCAGCTGGGCGCTGACTGTGTACACCAGCCACAGGAGCCCGAGCAGGTGCAGTCTCCCGGCCTCCGCGGTGGCCGCGAGGGTCCCTTCCTGCTGACTGCCACATTCTCCAGTCCCCTTAGCATTGCTGAAAAGGTATCCTAGTCCTGGGGTAATAGGACTTAATTTTAGTTTTAAAGTCAGTTTGACCTCTCAGCCAATGGTTGTTGGCGTCAGTTCAAGACCAACAGGAACCCCCAGCTTGGGGTGTGGGGCAGAGGGAACTGCTCCGTGCGAGCATCTGACCATGGCACCTCGCACTGTGAGAACCACTTGGCAGCACTGCGGCTCAACCACAAAGCTACATGGCTGCCGGTGGCCCTGCAGCCAGGCCCCCTCCGCCACACAGCTCCATTTGGCGCTGCTCCTTGCAGGTCTGCCGCTCTGCTCCAGTGAGCCGCCCTCAGTGTTTCTGCTCCAGCCCGGACACATGCAGTCTCCAGTTCCAGTCTAGGGCAGAGAGAACAGCACTCTCAGAGCTTGAGGGGAGCGGGTTTACAGACACAGAAGTCCCCGCCCCATGCATATGAGGACTCCAAATCCTCTCCGTGTGACTGGTCCAAAAGGCACTGTCCTCATTGGTCAGAAGGGAGCCGCTCTGATTGACTGGTAAATAAGCAGATGCAGAAGTAGCTGCACAGTTCCTGATCAGACGGGAAAACCTCAGACCTGTTGGTTGTGACACTCTTCCAGGGCTGGCGGGTGGGCGGCTGCCCCCCAGAACAGGTGGGCAGCTCAGTGCAGGCAGGTCCGGCTCACACCTGCCAACGACAACGCCCGGAGCTTTCCGCCCCACCAGCCAAACTGAGCAGGGAGGCTGCGTACACGGGCTGGTCTGCAGACGGCAACTCTGCACGTGCAAAGGAGGCACACCGCACTCAGAGGACGTCCTCGGAGCCTGCTTGCAGCAAAATCCACTCGGGTGCCACCACTTGGTTCTGGAGGTTGAAGACAAGAAGCCGGTCTGGAACATGTCTTGAGATGTTTGCTGCCTCTCCCGCGGCGTCCACAAGACCACTCTAGGCTGACAGCACAGAGAGGGTCTGAACACTCAGCTCCCACCAGAAAATGGCGCTGAAGGGGTGAGAGCCCATGTGGCTGCAGCTCCGTCCCGCCTTGCACGGTCTCCCCGGGTAGGCTGCATCCTCTGTGGGCAGAACAGAGGGCTCGGAGATCTGGTCACAGTCCAGGATTTTTGAAAATTGGCTCATTTTCATGCTCAAAGGAGAGAGAGCAAGAAAGGTGCTTGAATATCAGGGGACCTAGTGCTGCACAGCCAACAGGTGCCAGCCGGGCGTCAAGATGAAAAACTGCCTCCTGCTGAGAGCAGGCTGGGGCCTCGTGGTGTCAGTGTGGGCGTGTCGGGGCCGGCAGAACTTCTAGGCCTCCTCTCAGAATCCAGGGGTTCGCCCCGTCTGGCTGCCTCCCACTCCCTAAAGCAGCCGGGTCGAAGCCTGCTACGGGCCTGCCCCTTCTGTGCACGTCGATCTGCCAAAATGAGAGGTTTCTGCCTGCAAAACCCAGACTGCTGTCTCACTCACAGTCATGCCAACGCTGTTGGTCTCCCTGCCAGTGAGGCAATGTGGACATCCTCCCCCACGGCCCCTTGGGGACAACTCCCCCCCAGGGGGCCCAGCGACAGCCGGCCTGTGTGTCCAGGGCCTCACAGCCTGAGGACTTGGCGCCACCAGTATGCGCACTTCCAGAGGCCACTGCGTCCCCCTCCTGCCCCCGTTACTGCCGGCCTAGCCACCTGCCACGTGTTTGAGGGGGCAGGCTCTCCCCCGTGCAGAACAGGCTCTACCTTGCTTTGGGTCTTAAATGCTGGCACACACATGTGCACACGTCAGCGCACTCAGACACTCTGACCTTTGACCCCCCATGCTGCCCCTTTCAGGCAACTTCTCACCGGACCCCCAGGGGGCCACTCTGAGCATCTGGGGGCCACGTGCAGTCTCAGCTCCACCCAGGTGGCCCCTCTGGGGAGACACCAGCTTTAGGCACAGCCCCCAGGAGGACAGTGCTCCCGGCAGTCACTCCTAGGACATTCCCTGGAAAAGGTTAAAATCAGAAGGATAAACTCGACCACCCCACACAGGCTGTGGTGGGGCTCACACCACAGGCCTTCCTTCCCGGGAGGTGCTCAGCAGGGAGCCCAGAGCAGACCTCGACCCTGTGTGTGGGGGGGACCTGCAGAGAGTTCGCCCGCAGTCTAACACCCACCAGGAGCGTCTCCGGAAACAAGAGCATGGGCACTGCGCCTCCTGCAGAGGCAGACTGACCCACAGCACACGTAGGCTGGTGTGCAATTCAATTAGCCCTGTCTGCAGGGCACACCTGTGCGGGTGGAATGCCAATATTTTAATAACTTTCCTTGAGAAAATATGGCCGTATTATTCTTTTGGTTCCCTTCCAGCGCTTGGCTCTGCCCCCCTGGAAGGCCAGGCTGGAGGATTGACGGTTCGGGCATTGATCCCCTCTCCCGCCACCCCGCCCACTGCGGGCTCGGGCAGAAAGGAGCCAGCTGGGGTCAGGCCAGGAGGGGCTTCGAGCACCACGAGGAGCTCTGGTTTTATATTCTTGCCGCGGTGACAAGAGAATCAGGCCGCTTTTGCCAGCTCGGTTTGCTGTAAAATAGCCGTGGCAGAGAACGCATGTTCCCAAAACACAAGGGAACATGTGCACACGTACTGCATGCACACACGCATGAACATGCATGCGCCCGCCTCCTAGACCCGCCAGGAAGAGCAGAGAGAACCGTGAGGAAGACAGTACTCCCCCCTCAGTGAACAGGGTGGGGGCCCAGCACCCACCTGCTGGAGAGCAGAGCGGACCAGTGTACAGGAGTGTGTGCCCTGGGGCAAGGACAGGGACCTGCCCTGGAGCCACCTCCCTGGGGACTGGGACAAGCCACACCGACCCTGCCCGCCTGGCACTCTGTACCAGGTGGCCTCACAGCTCAGCCGACCAGAGGCACCGCCCACTTGACTGTAGGAGGGCGGGCAGAGCTCTCCTTGTCCTTGGACCACAGCGGCCCACAGGTCCCAGAGGAGGACCACCAGGATGTACCGGACCTGGACCCGGGGTGCTTGAAGACTGCTCAGGAGACAGAAAGGCATGTGCTCAACTCTGTCTCAGCACCAGGGTGGTCCCAGAGCCAAGGGAAGGGACAGAGCCAGCAGGACACCAACCCACGGGGACAGAAAGGCCCCTCACTGTCTCAGCCCTTGGAGAGGGTGGCCTGCGTCTGCAGCCCCAAGTTCCAGGGCATGGCAATGGGCTAAGATCAGGGAGGGGGCTGCTGGGCTGGCAGGAGCCCCGAAGGGACCCATCATGGTGCTGGAAGCGCCACAGGGAGCACCACGGGGACACCCCCCTGGGGACCCCCTGTCAGCCGGAGTCAGCCTCCCCTGTGCCGCGCTCTTGGGACATGGTTAAAGAGGATGTTTCTGCAGGGCGGCTTCGGGCAGCACTGTGGCCAGCCTGCCTGCCATGGGGACAGTCGGGTTCCGTGTGTCAGGGTTATCCTTCTCAGTAGGTGCCTTGCTCCTGGACCACAATGTAGGAAACAGGACTTGCAGGAGACACAGGCTCACAGCCCCCAGCTCTGTCCAGAGAAGAAAACCACCCCCACATTTCTATACTGATTTGCCTCGAAAACACAGTCAGTCGTAAACAGAGTGGATGAGGGGAACTACGCCCGTCAAGAGGGAGGAACTCCGGCCAGCGCTCAAGGAAGCTGTGAGGGTGAGAGCCCACCAACCTGGGCCTCTGCAGTTTCGTTGGGGTGACCCGTCTCTGCATCTGCACCACATCAGGGTGGGGGACGTGGCCACAAGGACCCCTGGCCCTGACACCTCTGGTTCTCTGCTCGCTGCCCCAGCAGCAGAAGTCCCCACAGATGAGACTGAGAGGTGAATCCTGGATGAGGGGTGGGGTGGGGATAAATGAGGACCCCAGGGATGGACAGGGCGGCAGGGGCCCCATGGCCCTGCGTTTGGCAGAGACCTAAAGGCAGGCAGGGAGCAAGGGGCTCCAGGTGCGCCCCAAGGGAGGCAGGGCCTGAGGAGCCTGGGCCGAGGAACCTCGAGAGGGGTCAGGGCACTCTCTGGCCTCCGGTGGGCCCTGAGCTGGAAGCGGGAACAACCAGGGGAAGCTGTTAGGTACTGATGGTGCCCTGGCTGTCAGGGGCTAACAGCCACAGGACCACAGGAGGTGTGGGGGGGCTTCTGGTTGCTGGAGACACTCGGCTGCCTCCTGCGAGTCTGACTTGCAGCTGGCCGCCTCCTGGCCATCCCCGCAGGCACAGGCTCAGCGTTCCGTTTTCATGGTGGTCCCCTCGTCCTCTCCCACACTCGCCTCCGGGGCCACAGCACCTGGGAGGGAAGCCCCAGAAGCAGGAGGCGCAGCACCGGGAGGGGTCTCGGAGGGCGTTCCACCCTCTGAGCAGAGACCACGTGCGCAGACAGCTTTGCAGGCTGCCAGAGTGGGCCCAGGGCGCAGGCGGCTGGCCCCCACGTGGGCGTTCTCCCCCGCAGATGCCCCACCCTGCACGCCGGCGGCTCCCAACTGCAGAGCTCTCAGCATTTCGATACAGTCCTTCCAGTTTTCTCCTGCAGCAGCTTTTTCCCAAAACCAAGATTGTGCTGGTGTGAACGACTTCCACTTCTGTCTTTTTCACTAAAGCTATGACAACAATAACTGTGTTCAGAACACAGACCAAACGGGCGTGTTTCACGCGTAGGTCGTGTGGTGTCCAGTTATGGGGCCGCCCCGTCACTAGACACTCAGGGTCACCCACTTCCCTGTGGTTAAAAACGCCGTGACCACTATCGATCTCTAAAACGTGCCCCCCGGTCTTGGTGAGGAGACTGCCCGGAAAGAATGAGCACTCAGGAGCCCCCCAGCCCCCCACCCGCCAGGGAGCAGGTCCGGGTGCCACCACAATATCTGCAGCTGGGGCGTCCGGCCTTCAGCTGCATCCCGGCCGGCGGCATGGGCAGCTCTCGAGGAGAGGAGAAAGGTCCCCGGGAACAGGCTTGAAAGTATTCAGATCAGAGTAATTTCCACAATTACATAAAACTGAACTTTTGGCTCATGCGGTGAAAGATTAGATCAGATTTCTCACTCCTTGGAAAATCAGGGAGAACCTAATAACAAACACTATAATTACCTGCAAAGACCGACACCGGGATTGAATTATCAGGAGGCCTCCTAAAATTCTCCCTTTAATTAGCGAACGCCGGCGGTATATATTAACACTTCCCAAGACATTTGCATGCACTCACAACGGGCTAACCAGGTAGGAGCTGAAGTACAATTTTCGAATATTACATTAGAACCACTTTTAGGATTAAATCACGTTACGGTGTCTTTTCTGCGATCCTAGGACACTGCTGATTCATCACCGTGAACACTCCGACTGAAAGTGGAGGTGGGCCTCGTCTTCCTGGGCAAGACGCTGCAGCCCTGTGTGTGGAGGCACTCTGGAAGCCGGGGCTGCCAGGGGCTCCGGTTCCGAAGGCCCGCGGCCCAGACTGCTGAGGGGACATGGTGACAGGACAGTCCGCCCTGAGGTTCAAGACCAGAGCTGGGAAGGCCAGGGGCAGCAGAGAGCCCAGGCCTGGGCGGGGCACGGGGGGCTCTGGGTCCCTGCAGTGCCAGCCCAGGAGCAGAGGACACATCTCCCAGGACCCTGGCCCAGTACGCCGGCCATGCACGCACCTGCCCGAAGCAGGCGACGCCTTTGACAAGACGAGTCACGGATTCACATCCAGCCCTGAGAGGACAGAGCCCAGGGGGGCCCACCAGCACAGGTGCTGCAAGGCACTGGGCGTGGGCGTGGCTATTGCCGCCCTGCAGCATGACTCCTGGATGCCCACACAGATGGCCAAGGCCAGCATGCTCCTGGTCAACAACCATGTCTGCTCAGCCGGGGGCTTCCTTCACCATGGCTGTTCATTGCCCACGAGATGCAATAAGCTTTGAGAACCAAAGCAGCAATTACCCAGACGCCAGGGGACCAGGGGAAGTCGGCCTGGGCCCTCGGACAGTGGCCCTGACCCACCTCCTGCAATGGCGGAGCCAGGGCTGCGGGTGGACTCTGAGCAGACGGGTCCACCCAAGGGGCTCCCGCTGGTGGCCCACCCTCAGCAAGGCCTTCCACTGGAAGCTGATCCCGGGTCTGGGAGGTCACCCATTGCACCTCCTGGACCAAACGGGGCTGGCACATGGGGGAGGGGTCCATCCGTCCCTCATGCAGAGCCATGGCAAGGGCAGGTTGGGCGGGACTGGCCGCTACATGTGGGCGCCGGGCCAACTGCCCCCCGAGAGGCCGGGAGAGGCCTGCACCCCGACAACAGACCAGGACCCCCGATGTTCTCCACAGGGGACAGAGAGGAGGGCTGTTTCCACACCTCAACCCACGAGGCCCTTCCTTTGCCCCTCCCGGTCCCGCCTCCTCTTCCAAAGCACGTGGAACACGGTGGCGGCGACTCCTCCACTGAAACGTCAAGGTGTGTGCAGGTGTGCAGTCCCCTCCAGAGCAGCGGGTGAGGCTGACTGTCCATCACACGCGGTCCTGGCAAGAGAAGCCACCGGGCTCAGGGGCCCGACAAGGGAGGGCAGGCACAGTGGCACCTAGCAGTGCCCTCGGCCACCCAGAGGCGTCCACCACAGGAAGGTGGCCAGCCTGACACAGGGCCTCCCTGAAAAGGCGCTTTTCCCTCCCCACAGACAGAAGAGCGCTTCAGGAGTTAGAATGCAGTAAATTCGCGTCACAGTCTCTCCTACCGTGAGGCTACAGAGGAAGTGCGGTGTCCGCATCAGCCCGTCCTCCCACCGGCTCTCCCGGGCGGGCCTCACGTGAAGATGCAGCAGTTCCGTGGCCGATCGCTCTCCACTGAGCAGATCACAGGGAGGAAACCTTCCCCACCGAGGGGAGCGGGCCAGACAGTCACCCCAGAAAACGGCACTGGAGAAAAGTGGCTTTAAAGTGTATGATTTTTGAAGTTACTATGCAACATTATTCCATCTGAAATGTAGTGGTTTTTTTTTCTGATTTTTTATTAATAAACTATTTTTAGAGCAGTTTTCACAGCCAAACTGAAGGGAAGGCATGGAGACTTCCCACAGACCCCGGCCCTCCCCACATGCTCGGTCCCCCCACACACTCCCCCCAGAGTAGGCTCGGCCCCCCCACCCACGCCCCCTTTTACAGCTGCTGAGCCCACACCGGCCTGTCATTGTCACCCATGGTCCACAGTCATGTCAAGTTCACTGCAGGTGCAGCCCACTCGGTGGGTCTGGACAGTGGCACAGCGGGTCCCCATGACCGTGTCACATGGAGCAGCATCACCGTCCTGAGAACCCCCTGTGCCCACCTGGTCATTCATCCCCCTGCCCTAGTCACCATGGGCCCTGGGCCATCTGCATACTGTCACCGTGCTTGGGACGTCACCAAGTGGGACTCACACAGTGCTCAGCTTTCAGACCGGCCCCTGTCACCCAGCCGCAGGCACTGAAGTCCTCTGTGTTCTTTCCGGACATGGCACCTCATTTCTTCCCGTCTCTGAGTGACACTCCGCCACCTGGACTCAGGGCGGTCCCTTCCCCACCCCACCGGAGGGCCCCCGGCAGCTCCGGGCTCGGTGATCGTGAACCCAGCTGCCATCACACCTGTGTGGTTCCCGAGTGGACACGACTTCTCACCTGCTCCGGGCAAACACCAGGGCCTGTGCAGTGCCTGCCGGGGCGTGTGCTGAGGCTGAGCTTCGCTTCGTGAGAAGCTGCCCTCGGGCAGCCACGGCACTCTGCCTGCCCTGGTGAGGAGGGCCCCCGGCTCCTCAGCCTCCCCAGCCTGGCTGTGGCCCGCACTCCGGGCTCAGCCGCGCCGACAGGTGTGCAGTGGCCGCTCAGTGCTGAGGTCCCCGGTGACATCCGACACACAGAGCGCCTTCTCACAGGCTCACTGGCCACCTGAGTGTCTTCCTCGGTGACCTGTCTGCTATGCCTTTTGCTCATTTTTTAATTGTTTACTTTCCGTTGTTGAGTTTTAAGAGCCCTTTGTGTATTTTAGACAAGGATCCTCTATCAAATGAGTCTTTTACAGACATGTTCTCCCCGCCTGTGGCTTGTCTTCCTGTTCTCTGGACACTGTCTCCCCCGAGGCCCAGTTGCTCCAGCCTGAGGACGCCCAGGGTCCCGCCTGCGGTGTCGTGTCCGAAAGGCCGTCGCTCTACCTGAGGCCACCCAGCTCTTGTCCTCCATCCTCAAGCAGCCGACTGCTTTGCCTTCCACACCGGGAGCTGCGGCCCAGTTTGAGTCTGTCTCCGCGATGGTGGGAGGTCTGTGCCGACCTGGTTTTGTCTTCTGCGCGTGGACGTCCAGCAGTCCCAGCACCGTTTGTCTCAGAGACGGGTTTTGTCCACCGTGTTGTCATGCTCCTTCATCCAAGACCACAGGTGACTGTTTGTGGGACTGAATTCCAGACTCCAGTTCACTCCATCGACCATCTGTCCACTCTGCTGCCCAGACCACGCCGTCCGGGTCACTGCGGCTCCACGGCGAGT
The DNA here is from genome assembly GCA_004024845.1 of Tonatia bakeri. Classification (NCBI taxonomy): domain Eukaryota; kingdom Metazoa; phylum Chordata; class Mammalia; order Chiroptera; family Phyllostomidae; genus Tonatia; species Tonatia bakeri. The sequence continues at coordinate 17,525 of PVIA01013697.1, forward strand.
CTGGGAGCCGGGTGGCCTCCGTCCTCCGACCCTGCTCTTCTCCCCCGACACGGCGTCGGCCGCTCAGGGTCTGTCGTCTCTTCTCCACACAAACCTCAGAATCAGCCCGTCACACCCACGGGGCGACCTGCAGGGAATCTGACTGGGGTCACGGTGGACCTACAGATCAGGTGGGGTCACACCACCCTCACGACAACACCGAGTCGTCCCGTCCCCTCCTCCCGCCTGTGAACCCGGAGCCTGTGTCCGCTTACTCAGGCCTTCGACTCGGCCCTCAGAGTGCACACGGGCTTCCTCGTTCAGCTCCACACGTGTTCTGTCGGGTCTACACGGAGGCACTTTGCAGAGGACGCGCATGTGAACGACGCCGTGTTCTAATCTCAGGCTCCGCGTGCTTGCCGACAGCGTGTGACAGAGTGACCGACCGTGTGCCTCGCCCTCGTGTCCTGAAGCCTCGCCGAGACTGTTTATCGTGTCCAGGTGTTCTGTTCTGGTCTCGGTTCCCTCGAACTTCCTGCATAGAAAAGCATGTCATCTATTCACAAAGGCAGTTTTATTTTCTCCCTCCCAATCTGTTTCCAAAATTAACTGCTTTAATTAGTTCTTTTGAGTGATGGTGTAATTTCAGAAGTGGCTATAATTGTAACCTACGCATCACACAATGAACAGAAAACCTGCTTCTGGTTTTGGATGCATGAGAAGGCTTTGTTTGAAAGACGACGGGCGCTCCCCCGGGCCCACGCCAGGGCACCAGCAGGCCGCCCTCAGGAAAGGCAGCTGGGCTCCGCCCGGGGCCCGAGAGCCCCCTCACCAGGCTCTGCACATCTCCGGCAACCAACCAGAGGCCAGGAGAAAGCCGGCAGACTCCATCACGCAGCAGCAAAAAGCTCACAGTGCCCGACACCCAATCAGAATCCTCCGGCATTCAGAAAGCAGGAAAACGTGCGCCTCTGCGGGCAGACAAACCACGTGGTGCTTCAGCCCAGAAGGGACCCGGGGAGCAGACCAGGGCGCTCAGGCAGCACTTACAAGCACAGAAAGCCTGTGCGAGGACACGGGACCCATGACAGGCCCACGCGGAGCCTCCAGTCAGAAACAGCTCAGCACCTAAAATGAAGCGCTCACTGGATGGAGGCGAGGGTGGGCGGACGTGCGAGGGCTGCGAGGCTGGGCACATGGCGACGTCGGCAAGTGGGGAAGTGCTTCTAACAGACCGCCACGCGGGACCGCCACGGCACAGGGCCACATGGGGGGGGCTCCAGGATGCAAGGCTGGAGCAATCTGAGCAACAAAATTAGGAATGTGGCATTTGATCATAAAACAAATGCCCACACAGCCCCAGCTGGTGTGGCACAGTGGTTGAGTGCCAGCCTGTGAACCAAAGGGTCGCCGGTTTGATTCCCAGTCAGGGCATGTGCCTGGGTTACAAGCCGGGTCTGCAGAAGGGGGCGCATGAGAGGCAACCCACATTGACATTTCTCTCCCTCTCTTTCTCCCTCCTTTACCCCTCTCTAATAAATAGATAAAATATTTTTACAAATGTTTAAGAAGTAACCATTAGACTTTAAAAAAATAAAGAATAAATGCCCGCGCGCTCGTACTGCTGTGAACAAGTGACTGAATGAGTGTCCGGTGGCAGACGTAGCCCCGCACAGGAGGACCCCATGAAACCTGAGGAGGTGGAACCAAGCCCCCGCTGCACAGAGTGGCCCCCTTCCAAAGAGGGCAGCCCCGGAAGGCACGTTTCCTGGAGGGGGCACTCACGGGGGACAAAGCTGGCAACACCCCTCGGCCCCAGTGGCCGAGCTGGCCCTCACAGAGACGTCACGCTGATCAGACAGGCCTGAGATGTGGCGTCTTGACGTCGGCACATCACCCCCCCATGGCCTCCCTCCCCAAACACCTTTATGCCTTACATGCAAGCCCCCACGAGGGGACAGACTACACGACACGTCGACATCGTCAGAGCCCTCAAACCCAGCGGGGCCTGTGGAGGCGCCCCAGCCTGGAGGGGATCAGGAGACGCGAAGACTGAATGTGAGGTTGTGTCCCGGCCGGGGGCCTGGGACAGAACAAGCACCCTGGAGAAAATCCCACGGAATCAAGTCGGGGTGGACTGGGTTGACAACAGGGCGGCGCCGGTTCCTCCCTGCTGCGATTAGCCCCGCCACGGTGCGGGTCCTCGAGAGTGGGTGGGTGCGACGCGCACATGGTCACTCCGAACTGTCTTCCCGCAAGTTCTCTGAGCCCAGACACCGGCGTTCTGAAAGTTCAACTCAGCAGACACGCTGGGCAGGAGTGGCGGCAGATCAGACACCGTGGAAGAAAATCCCAGTGGACCTGAACACTGGAAAACAGGTCTTGAAATGAAGCACAGACAGAAAACAAAAAAAAGATTAAAAAAAAACAAAGGCAGCCCACCAGCGGCACCAGAGTTAGGAGTCCCTGTGGGGACATAGCAAACAGGACTCCACGTCCCAGCCCACGCCAGACGGAAGTGCCGGGGCGGGTCACGGGCCTGCACTCGCGAGCTCAAATCACGGACTTGCTGGGGAAACAGTGGAGATTTGGGGTTGGCTAAGATTTCTTTAACAGAACATGAATGGCAGAACCATTGAGGACAAAATGAAAACTTGGACCCGAACTTTAAAACGCCGATTCTCTGAAAACTGCTGTTGAAAGACACGAGGGCCAAGCCATGGGCCTGCAGAGACACCGCACGACATGGAGCTGATGCAGCGCGCCACCCGAACACGCAGCCTCTTCCACAGCCTCTGCTACCGACGGGACGAGAGAAGACTGCTTTGTCTCAAAGCCACGGAACAGAGAAGCAGAATGGGTATTTACAAAGGGGCTGATACAAACGGCTGGCAAGCCCATGAAAACAGACTCAGCCTCACTCATCAGAGGGGACGCAACTGCATGCCAGGATGAGGCACCAGTGCACATCCCTGACGCGGCTCCAGCGACAAGACGCACAGAGTCACGCGCAGGTGACGCACGTGAAGCTTTCACACTGTTGGTGGAAGCGCTCGCTGTGGGAACCCCGCCAGCCCAGGCCCAGCGTTTACCCAAAAGAACGAAACACACATCCCCACTAAGACTGCTCGCTCCTGCTCACGGCCGCTTCACCTGGGACAGCCAGGAGGCGGGACCAGCCGGAGTTCTCATCTGCCAGTGGACAGCTAAGTGAACCGCGGTGTGTCGGCAGTAACAACGGCTCATCCCAGAGACTTGCGCTGAGGCAGGAAGCCAGACGCAGAGGCTACACCGTCGCGGTTCGTCTGGCAGAGAATCTGCAGAGGGCAGGACGTCGGGGCTGGTGGACGTAGGGGTCAACGTCAGAAGGACGCTGTGGGGACTTTGAGGGAGGCGGGGCCCAGGGAGGGCTGCACAGCCCAACCCACTCAACTGTAGGCTTCAATCTGGTGAGCTGTCTTCATGTAAACTTTGCCAGAATGAGGCTGGTTTACAGATATTTATCTTGCTGCTCCCAACTGAAAAGCTTATAACTCACCCCCCCCCCAGGGTCAACATGACAAGGTCAAGGTCCTGAACAGCTGGCCCCACGCTGCCCCACAAACCCCGCTGCCTCTGCCACCACTGAAATGGACACTCCCAAATCCTCAGACCCCTGGCGTCTCCTGATTCCAGTGTCCCCGCCTGGGACCCCCGACCCCCCTTCCTCCTCCACCCACCAACCGGAGACTCTCAGAGAAAGAGTGATGTGGCCGCCAGAGCTCCTGCCAAGGCAGCACTCATGTTTAAAACATGGGGCACAGATCGCAAAGACCGTTGTTAGCAGGCTGTTCTAATGGCTCACAGGAAAGGAGGCAGAGAGATTTAGTGAGAGCTAATCAGGAGATTCGGCAAGGCGCCCGCTGGCTTGCAGGCTCCCCACAAAGATGAAAGTGTCACTCCTCGTCAGTAGGAAATGAGATTCTCGAAAGAGCCAGGTCACACCCTGACCGGAGTGGCTGGGGGGTGGGGGTGTCGTCCTGTCAGCGAGGACAGGGAGCGCCCCCGAGGCTGGGAGGAGGAGGGTTCGCACACCGACTCAGCCCCTCTGAGGTGGGTCTGACACTGTTGCCGCCAGGTGTTCCAGCGTCGCAGGAAAGTCACAGGAAACGCCGCACTGTCACGGGAGGAGGGAGCCCTCGGAGTCCTGTGCGTGGTCTGCACTGCCTGGGAAGGAGGGCCTTTGAAACTCTGCTTTCGTCCCGAGGCCTGGAAGGGGGAGGGGACAGGGGCCACAGCACCCAAAGAAGAGCCCGTGAAACAGCTCCGGTTACTGGCCTGCCGCTGGGCACCATCTGCTTTCGAGGGAGAACCTCCTGCACACGGAAAAGCCTGTAAATAACCTCGGGGAGCTGCCCCCACCTTAATTAGCCGCCGCCTGTCTCGAATCTGTTTCACGACAAGATGACCAAGTCGGGTCTGGAGCAGGATAAGGATTCGGGCTAACAGACCCCCACACATACCTGAGTTTGGGTCCTCATGTCCCCACCCCCGCCCCGGGAAAGCTGGCACCGCCCAGACCTGTCAATCAACATGTAACTCCCTCCCCCACGTCCGGCCAACTACAGAAGTCCTCGGACACAGGCCCTGGGGCTCCTGCCACCCTCACCTGCCCGCCTCGCCCCTGGGCCCTTATCCCCGACCTCGGCCAGGCCGGTCTCTTCCGTGAGAACGTGAGTGTCACCAGTGAACCCTGCTCACCGCTAGCAGACCTGCTGATCTGTGATTTCTCACTGCGTTGGCAAGAACCAGGTTTCTCCTAGAACACGAACGGTGCCGACACTCAGGGCCCTGACTCGGATCCTGCCCTTGTCTCCTCCTGGAACCGTCCCACAACTGAAAGGTCTGCGGTTCCGATCCCCTGACCAGCCATCACTGCCAGGGCTGGGGGCCTCTGAATAGATGGGGCAGGGTGGGGGGCTGGGAGCTGAGAGGGCTTTCGCTTGATCTAAAATGCTATATTTCAGAAGTAAATAACAAAAATGTCAACATTGGAGTGATGGATACATTTGTATTTCCTGCTTTTTATCTCTAATTTTCCAAAAGTTTTTCATTTCAAAAGTGCAAAAAATGATACTGAATTATTTACAGATGAAGTGGCATATCTGGAATTTGTTCAGCAAAAAAAAGGGGGCAGCAGAAGCGCAGTGGGCACCATGGGTTCTGACTTACCACAGCCCCCGGATGGGCTCAGGGGCCGAGGACAGGCAGTACCTGTGACCTTGGGGACTCGCTGCAGCTCACGGGTGCCCAGGCTCAAGATTGCCCCCGAGGCCGCAGGCATCTCTGACACGGGCAGGAGGGGCCTCGTCCCAGAGGCTCGCCCAGGGACTGCAGGACTCTGGGGGCCTTCCTGGCCGGCGGCTGCCCCTGCCCAGCCTGAGTGACCCCAGAGCGAGGCGGGAGGTGCCCCAGGGCCCTCCACAGGCCGGACTCAGCAGCCAGGGTCACCTCTGCACAGAGCTGGTCCTCAGGGTGCCGCTCAGGCCGGCACACAGTCCGAGCACAGAGTTAGCCTTCCCTCGGAGGGGAGGGCTGTCAATGAACGTGTGGGAGTGTTTTTAAATTATCAAACAGCGGTCCCCACCCGTGACCCCAAAGGGAGGAGGATGTGAACAGAGGCCTGGGGAGGAGGCCCCACTTGCAGGCTAACCCAGGCCCCACCGCAGCACCTGGACCTCCGTGCAGGACTCAGCACACAGCCCCAGGCCCTCAGGGAGCCAGGCAGGGCTCCAAGCCATCCTCTACGTCCCTGCCGTGACGTCCCGGCTTTCTTCTAACCAGCTCCTTAGAGGAGAAAACACTCTGTTGTACAATAACCACTCCTGCAGAACAGGAGCGGGCACCAGTCTCAGGAAGTTAGAAGCTGAAGGGGCTGGGGGCTCGTTCGGCTCCTCCTGCCCCCCAACTGATGGCCCGGCTACTGAATCTTCAAGCCCCTGGATCGTTCCTCCTCCATGGAAGCCCCGGCACAAGGCCGGCAGAGGGCCGTCTTTCTGAGAGTGCTGCAGGAGGCGGAGGTCCAGCCGAGGCAGAGACGGTCTGGCTGGAATACACAGTGCTGATGGGCATCGGCCCAGCAGGTGGCCCTGGGGGCTGGGGTGGGGGCGGGGGCCCGGCCAAGCAGAACCGACCGGTGAGCAGAAATGTGGAGAGAGAGTCACGCAGAGGCGGGTTTCAGTGACACACGATGCACCAACCGACGGCTGACCCAAGCAACCACCGCTCCTGGGAGGAACCCCGAAGACTCAGAAATGCCAAACAAGCAGCAGCCGACCGTGCCCAGGCCGAGCTGTCAGGACGAAAACTGGCTATGTGCCGCGGCCTCCAGCCACGGTCAGCCTCTGCAGCCACACACGGCCTCTCGCCACTCCGCTCGTTTTCCCTCACCAAGTCCAAGCACATTTGGGGTGGAACCCTGCGTCCAGTGCACTGCCTGTGACCTGGGCACGTCGGAGGGGCCAGCTGCTCACCACTGCCACCCGCAAACACCCTCGACGCGCCCCTTCCTGGGACCCAGCAGCTGGTGGGCGTGCATGGGGCAGGGGTTAGAGCCGCCAGCCCAGCTGGATGCCTGCTGGGACACAGCCTCTGCTGCCCGGCGGCCCTGCGTGGAGTTCAGCACGTGGTCTGCTATCTGCACAGCCAGCTAACCCAGGGCCATAGCGTGGTGTCACGGCCCAACTCCCTGTTCCTGGACAGCTAAGTTGTTTCTCCTTCACAGTTGCAGTCTTTTAATGAACATCCTCTGCAAAAATGATACCCAGCAGCTTCTCCGGGACCGACTCCTGGACGTGCGCCTGCTGGACTGGAGGGTCCACCTCTCCGCAGGCTGTGACGGGGCAAGTGGCCCTCGGAAGCTGGGGCCTCCCTGCGGGACCCCGTAGGGCTCGCCCTGGATCTCACTTGGTCACCGTCGTCACCGGCACGGGTGATGCACAGCGTCGCTTTGTGTTCACTGCGCTCGCTCAGTGTCAACGGCGCCAACGTTTCCTCACGACTGTGGCGTTGGGGTTTCTTTCAAAAGGGCTGGACGCAGCCAGACAGAGCTGAGCTGCTGGCCTCGGGCAAACTGGCAGCATCCACGCCCACCAACCTCTCAGTTCCGGTCACCTCCGACCACCGCCTCCCACAGTCAGAAAACAACTGTGACCGAGGCTGCCACATCCTCTCAGCCGACGGGCGGCACCGTGAGCCTGCGGACACACAGGGAAGCAAGGGCTCCCCGGCCACGCAGCCTGCAGCCGGGGCGGGACTGACCACGCGGCCACTCCCTGCGCCCTGTCCCCCCACCACTCTGGACCTGCGTCTGCATCGCTCTCACTGTGAACGGAGGGCGGAGGCTGGGTCCACTGTGCCCTCCGAGCCAGTGAACGTTTGACTCGAATGCTCGGGTGCCAGGCACCCACCTGTGTGGGACGCCACCAGAGCTCCGGTGGCAGAGCCCCTCCACACCCAGCTGCTCCCGGGCCAGCACTGAGGCAGCGGAGGGAGACTAGCACCTCCCGCAGCAGTGACGGTCAGCCAGCTGCTGGGCCTGCACTCTACGCCAGGAACGGAGCCACTAGGAGACGCAGAGGAGGGCCGGGCCCTGATTACATCGACCGCATGAATATTCATCGGGTCACCTGGACTTTCCGCTAATTGTTTTCTGGCTCCTGGCTGCGCCTGGATTACAGAGTCCCCTCCTCCTCCAAGGGGAGCTCAGAGCTGATTGGAAAACGAAGAGAAAATGGAGTTTGAATTTCTGGTTTAAAAAAATAGGCTTTAGTAAACAATGTCCTTGGTTTTGGGGTCTGATTTGATCTTTCAGTTTAAGGTAAGTTCCACCTTCAAAATCTGATCTAAACAGTGAGTTTCTTCACGCGTTCTACAGGAGGAATGAGACCCACCCACGTGGAGACGCACGTTTACTGAGTGCGGCAGGAACGGCGTGCTTAAAAGGGTCACCATCTTACCCTGCAGCTTCCTCAGACAAGGGTTAAACCAATGTCCACGTTTGACCAAACAGCTAAAATGGGGAAGCTTCTGAAATTTTCTTTAAGAAGTGAATAGCCCTGGCTAGTGTGGCTCAGCGGACTGAGCACGGGCCTGTAAACCAAAGTGTCGCCAGTTCAATTCCCAGTCAGGGCAAAGGCCTGGGTTGTGGGTCAGGTCCCCAGCAGGGGGCGTGTGAGAGGCAACCACACATTGATGTTTCTCTCCCTCTCTTTCTCCCTCCCTTCCCTTCCTCCCCTACCATTTTCTGAGCTGCCTTACTAGCCGTGAGAGCTTGGGAGCTCCTGGCGCCAGGCTGCCTCGGTCCAGCAGGCTTCTCCAGCCAACACCACGCCCGGCTCAGTCTGGAGCAGTCCCCACTGAGCTGAAGTCTGAGGAGGACAGTCAGTCCTGGTAGCCCCACGGCCCCAGGCGGGTCTCGGTGACAGAAGCCATTTGAATTAGTCGTTCACGTGGACACACGACACTGGCAGGATTTCATCCCATGGCAGCAGAGGCAAGCCCCACGGGCACTGGGGTGCCAGGGACCAGGGCACCCCCTGTGTGGGCGCCTTAATCCCTTTGACAAATATGTGGTTTGCATCTGTCTTTTCATTTCTTGTCCATCTATTTTGAAAAGTAAATATTTTAACACTCATGAAATTTAACTGACGGTTTAATGGGCCGTGCTGTTCGAGTCTAAGGTAAAAGCTCTGCCCTGAGTCACCACCCGCCCCCCCGCCCCGCCCTGAGCTCCTCCAGACACACAGCTCAGGCCCCACCTCCAGGCCCACCAGGCGTTCAGGTCAGCTTTCAGTTCCAGAGCAGAGGCCGAGTGGGGTGTTTGCTTTTCTGCACCTGGACATGCAGTCGCTTGGCAGCATCAGAGGAAGCGCACCCCTCTCTCTAGTGGACGACAGCCTGGTGCTCAGAGGGGCCCTTTCGGCCGAGCACCATGTTATGTACAAACATGCTCAGCAGGTGGGAGTGCTCGCAGGAAGTGCCTGGTGAGCAGCGCTGCCAGCGTCCCGCCTGCTCCCGGTCCCAGGAGCGCACACAAGAGATGAGAGACGGATCGTGTCCGTCGGGGGTGGGGGAGCAGCAGCACTCAGAGGGCGAAGAGGAGGAGCCCATCTGCCACACGGCCCTGGGACGGCCCCAGAGTGGGGACAGGGATGGGACGGCAGGCAGGGGCCCTGCTGGCACCATGGATGCAGAGAGCAGCTCTGGAACCTTCCTGTGACCAAGGAGAGGCCAGGGCACCCTGGGCCCCTCAAATTCCGGGTCTGCGGGGGGAGGGGAGTGTGAATGCAGGTCTACAGGTGTGAGCCTTGTTGTTCGTGAACTGTTGTGTTACTTTCCACACGAACAACCGTGAGCCTACGTTTACCCCACCCTGTGTGTATACACACATGTGTGCATGCATGTGCACGATATATACACATATGTACACACTGTGTGTGCATGCACACAGTGTGTATATACGTGTATACACACTGATACACACGTGGTAGATATATCCACATATGTGTGCTCACGCTACATACACACATGTGCACAGAATATATGCACATGTGTACACATTGTGTGTGTGCATGTGCACACACTGTATATATGCACATGTACACACTGTAATGCACACGTGCACACATTGCATATATGCACGTGTGTGTACACATGCTGCATATATGCACACATGCACGCGCAGTATATATTCACGTGTGTGCACACTGCATGCACACACATTTGTGTGCGCGAACACACAGTGTATATATATACACACACACGCACGCACACACACGAGCTTTATAAGCCTGAGACCATGTCGTTAGTGCCCTGACAGCCTTATGTAAAGATTCTTTACTTGGAAAATTTGTATTAATAATTGATTGGGTGATCACTTTGCACTTTGCCTACTCAGGGCATTATTTGCTTTGTGAATAGCACAATTGATTTTGTAAACAGAGCGTATTCGAACATAACTTGACAGCGGTGATGTTTTATTTGGTGCTATCCTTTAATATCATATTTATCAAGCCTGCATCGCTGGTGTCTGTAATCGCTACAGCCAAGGGAAGCCCTCAGCACTCAGGGCCAGCCCCCAGCAGCCTCTAACCTGCAGGGATGGGGAGGAGCGAGTTATTCCAAGCACTGCATGCCAAATGCACAGTCGCACCCGGTGGCTGAGGGCCCCCTTAGCGCTGCTGAAGGGAAGGAGCACTTTTGGCACAGAGATGCACACGGCACGAGCCTGGGAACCCAGCTCCCCAAGGCGTCTCCACAGACCCTGGACGAACCAGAGCCCTCGCGGCCTCTCTCTCTGAGGCCTCCCTTACAACTCACCCACTCAGGAAGCTGCTCTCACCAGTGCGTTTGCCCCCCATGCTAATGAGGGTTCACCCCTCATCTACAGCATCTGTGGGAGCCCCCCCCCACACTGCCTCGGACCCCAGGGAGGTAGGGTGGTAAATGGAAGTCTCTGCACGTAGTGGGGCCCTCATGGCAGAATTGCCTCCAGGCCCCCCTGATCCACCTTGCCCAAATCCCTGGCCCCCAGCTTCACCCCCACAGCCCCTACTCCCTGCTCCTGCCCCCCACCAGCCCCCTCCCCTGGCTGACCCCAGACAGTCAGCTTCCCTCTCAGAACCTAGGGCTCAGCCAAACACTGTCCACCTGGGTTGCACCTGTGTGTCGCTCACGAGGTCAGAGGCTCCAGGCCACCTTGCTCTCCCTCTAGGGACACCCCACCCATCTTCCCCAGTCCCCGCGACACGCAGCGTAACTGACCACCACTGACACACGGCCAGAAATGATGCCACTGGCCCTTCACACCAGTCCTCCCCAATGCCCCAGGCACCCATGCCCCGCACCCTTGGCCAAGGTGCAGGGGCCCCACCCCTGGCTGGAGGACCCTCCCGACCCCTCCAGGCCCCTCACGTGCCCCAGCTGCAGCCTCGGCCACCTCCCCCACCCGGCACAGCTCGCAGGCAGCCCCAGCCATCTCCCAGACGCCCGAGTTGGGTCGGTGTCATGGGATCTGTGATGGCGCGGCTCCCCACTGCCCGGAGCCTTTGCACACACCACCCCTCCCCAGAGGACTTCCCTCCGCTGGCCTCCATCCTTCGGCTCCAGCACGCTCTCCTGGGACAGTCTCCCCACCTCACCAGACAGACGGACGGACAGAAGGCTCCTTCAGCGCCCTCACAGCTGCCCTCCAGCCGTGGCATTCTAGAATTTGAGGTACTTAGACTATTCATGCCATGAGGGTGGAGCCAGGCGGGCTCCCCACAAATCACGAGGACGGATGAGCCCCGCCTCTGCTAGGACTCAGAGTGGCAGCGCCCAGACTCGCCTGCTCGCTGCCAGTGTCAACAGCGGCTTCTCCTGTGCTCGCCAACTGACCCGTGCGGGCAGGGGCCTGACCTCCCCAGGGCAGCCGTCCTCGGGGAGGCTCTGCACCGGAGGACCCACAGTCTGCCCCCTGGGGGAGGGGCAGGATCGCCCCATCCCTGGGCCCCTGACCGGGCCCCCACCCTGCGGTGCAGCTGGTATCATGAGGAGTCAGGTGAGGCGAAGGAGTGGGGGCCTTAAGCATCACTTACTGCCAAGTCCCCGGCCTCCCTGAGCACTGGGCCCTCCCGGGGCGGGAGGGGGTCCAGCCCAGTGTCTGGGAGGTCAGCTCCATCAGTTGTGAACTGCGCCATTATTATCTCAACAGCTGGTTGGAAGAAAAATGGGGACCTACACAGACAAAGGTCCCAGCTGCAGCTTGGGTGATGGCAACCCAGGACAGCCCGGTGTCCTGGGAGTGCGGGGTCCTGGGAGCGGGGACTCAGTTCCCAAACCGGAAAATTCCAGGGCAAACCGGAATGGCAGGGTGGCCTGGATGCAGCCCAACTTTACAACATCAAAGCACAGGGGTCAGGGAAGTGACATCTGGGCACTTAGTTCGCAATCACCACCCGTCACGTGCAGGGCCCTCCACCATCCCCACAGACGCCCCCAGGTGCTAGGGGCACGACCAGTGAGATGCACCCCACAACCCGGGCTCCCCCCACCACAGGCAGGACCATCCCACAAGGCCGCCGGGACTCATCAGCACTCGGCCACCTGCTGGACGGCAGCCTTTCCCGCTGAGTAAAACAGAGATGGCAGTGCCCACAGGGTGGCGGGGAGAAACGGTTAACGAGGTCGTGCCATCAGCTGCGTGCCGTCAGCCGTCAGGAGCTGCCTTGCTGGCCCCTCTGGAGGTGTACTTCGTCACTAACCTACCTGGTGGCCTGCATCCGCCCCAGCGGTCTGGATTTAATAGTTTCCACTTTCCACAGAAACACGTGTTTCAGGGAAACAGGCGTAATGACTCTACTCGGCGCTTGCAAGGAAACAACATCAAATTCAGGAGGCAACAACCACAGGCAGAGTGCGACGACCCAGGCACGAGGAAGAGTGGAAACACTCCGGCCGTTTGGGTAGCCAGGACACCTAACGATGCAGCCGTCAGAGCCTCACTGGGGCCCAGGGGCAACAGGTATGCAGACTCTGGCTGGGCAGGCCAGGCAGTGCCGCCGCTCCTGGGGGCCACTCGGGGGTCCAGCAGACGCTGCGGAGGACCCAAAGGACAGCCGACACTACAACCTGCACGCACGGCGGAGGGCCTGACATGGCTGAACACCCGTGCGAGGGAGAGCCGAGCCCAGGACATCCACGGTCGGAGCTCAGAGAACAATCCAGGGGAGGGGGCGGCAGGGCTGTGAGTAGGGCGGACCCACAGGTGAGTGGGACAGGACAGACTCCAGGAACAGACCCGCCTGTGAATGAACAGCTGACAGGCAACAGGGGTGCCGGGTCCCTCAGTGACGAAAAGGTGAGGTCGCAATGAGTGATGACACACAAGCATAAACCATTTAAAAATTGGTAAGTTGGACTTCATCAAAATTAAAACTTGCTCTTTGCAAGATAGTGTTAAGAAAACAGAAAGCACAATGAAACAGACAGAAATGTTTGCAAGGCACACATGATAAAGGACTTGTATTCTAAGTACGAGGTCTAATCAGAAAAAGTCCCGCCATTGTTAATACAACAACAATGGTTTGAGCGGCCAAGGGGCGTGGACTGGAACGCACGTGCGTGAGCAAGGACGACTTCACTGTGCTAGTTGGTAGGGGCGGCAGACGCCATTGAGTGGGCATGTGCACTGTGTGGCCGTCACATTCAAAACGACTGAGCAAGTAGAGCAATGAATCTGC